>AYJT01051597.1:0-15168 GCA_001278415.1 Ocimum tenuiflorum | reverse complement strand
CATTATCTGTTGGTGCTCTGAAGAAATCTGAAGCTTGATTAATTGCACTTATAATTTTATCTTATCCGTTGGACCTATTTTTATGTAATTCATGACATTAATGTAACTTATCAGTTGGAGAATATGAACCAGAATGTCCATGAACAACATAAACTATACCTATTTTTATGTCATTCATGTTCCTGCACAGTTTAAGTTAATATGCATGAAAATTCAATTGATACCTTATTTTGGTGAATTGCATGGACAATATTGGATTCCTTATCTTCATCTTGGTTAAACATCTTTTTGCAGAAAAAGGATCAAACTCCTGAACTTGAAACTGGTGCTGTTAAAGCTATTTTAGATCTGTATGATGTCATGCGATTTGATGCTCTAGCTATCAACATGAGGTTTGTGTGCATGGTTCATTTTCTTCTTTTCTTCCTTTCTGTTTTATGGTTGTGGGGCCTCCCTAGTCATTCAGATTATATCTCATTGGATCTGTAGCGAGAATTATGAGACATGGAACATGCTGTCAAGAGCCTGGACTGAAGGTCGTCTCTTTCAAAAATTGAGGTGGCCTAAAGATGCAGAGTTGGTATGCTTTGTTGGCACCTACTCTTACTTCCTGTTTGTCTGAATATCAGATTATCATGTTATAATAAGACCTTCTCTTCTCTATACATCTCTAGAAAGCACACATCAGTAGATTGTATTCCCTCCTTACCATGAAAGACTCTGCTGCAAATGTCCCCAAGAATCTTGAGGCTCAAAGGCGGCTACAGTTTTTTACTAATTCCCTCTTTATGGAGATTCCTGAAACTAAGCCTGTCAGGGAGATGCTATCTTTTAGGTAGGTCCTTTGTGAGGCTTGAGTTATTTTTCTCAATAGCTTCATTTGAATGCATGCGTGATTCTTCATTCTCTTTATGCAGTGTGTTCACTCCATATTACTCAGAGACTGTGCTGTACAGCATGTCTGAGCTCCTTAAGAAAAATGAAGATGGAATCACAACTTTGTTTTATCTCCAAAAGATATATCCGGGTATGCTCTTCTTGTTTAGTTGTTTTGAATGATGCAGTCTGGCTTTTCATATTGGAGCTTTCAAAAGTTGCTTTATTATTGGGGATAATTATCCCATGTACAACCTAGGTGCAAATTGGTTGCTATTGAACTTCCTTCTTGCAATAGAGTGGACTTTTAGCTTTTGAATACTCTCACATCTTCATTGCTGTATATATATTTTGGGAGTTTTACTTTTTCAACCCTTCGATGCATTCAATCATGGTCATACATCATCCTTTGTTATTTCTATAACTAGATCGTTACTGGGGCGATGTCGGTAGCTCATTTTATATTTTATCGTGTTGACTAAATTCGATATGTACTTAATGAATATAAATAGTTCTATAATATGTTACGCAAAAAGTGGCTATGGAAACTATATTTTTATATGATCAATATATACTTGCGTGTCTATGAATCATTGTTTGACTTCTTTATTGTTTTATGTTTGTAAAATAATTTATCTTGCTAAAAGATTAACATTAATTGCAAAAATTATAAGAATTGTATAAAAATTAACATAATTTTGTATTATAGATTTTTCCAAAATACAAACGTCATAAATTACTTAGTTATTTTTTTACGATTTCAAATGGCCTGTATATAACATTAATTACTTATAAGAATGAAAATGTACTACTTCGTCAAAGAATGTCTAGAAATTCATTTAAACACGTATTGAGGTTTTGCGCTGATTTGTATATTTCTAATACAATATGTTGTATCGCAAATAATCTTTGTAAAATTGAATTGCAAATACACATTTTGGATAATGTTATGCATCCGTGCAAGTCTTCTTATCAATATACTTGATTGAGATTTCGTAACTAAATTAGACAATGCAAATTAAATAATCACCTATTAATAGTTTGGCGAACAAAATAAATTATTATGTTCGATTTGATGATTTAATAACATGAAATCATGCAATTGCAGGTTTCGTATTCTTGAAATGAAAAAAATGATTTCAATTTGAAAAACGGGAAAGAGTACATGAAAACTCCTCGCTCTCCTCAATGTGCATGTTATCTATGTGCCCTTAGAACTTTGCACGTCGGTTCATACTTTCAGCCACAACTGTTGGCCTAGCTTTTTTCTTGCGTGCAAATAGTTACTATCAGCAAACTTTGCTATTATAAATATATAGATAATTGATTACTGGTTGTCTTTTTGGATTATTTTTCTTACATATAACTTTATGGCAATAGCATACAATTTATTTAAACGTGTTATGAATTAGTGTTTCCTTTGTCCGATTTGTTCTTCTTCCTAATTATTGAAGTGTACTTTATAGAATGATACAAGTGTATTAAAAATATTAGCACTTCCATTTGTTTACTGGAAATACCTTTCTCTTTGTATAGATGAATGGAAAAATTTTCTTGCTCGGATTGGACGTGATGAGACAACATCAGAGGAGGAACTCGGTGATAATCCTAATCATATCTTGGAACTTAGGTTTTGGGCATCTTATCGAGGTCAAACTCTAGCTAGAACAGGTGAGTCTACTGTTCTTTTTTGAATTTTTTTCATCTTTTTCTGCTCATCGTGCAAGTTTCTTGCTTCTGCTCGTATTTTATGCATGTGCAGAATATTCGAACACCATATTTTGAGCTTTTAGGTCATTTCCCTCTGTTTCTGAACTTCAGTGGCTATAAAAAAATGATACTTTATCAATAGTTAAGAAAAAAAGAGTGGGCCACTCAGAAAGAGGCCAATTTAACTAAAATTTACGAAAGTATAGTTCAGAAGTATCTGAAGAAATTATTTTTCTTTACTGAAGTTTTTTAAGTATTCTTTAATATACAATTTTCTATTTTGGATAATTATGCGCTTTTGATATATGTCAGTTACCACTTATCAGCTATGCAACTACACTGATAAACATTAAGTTTGTACCATCATGAGATAAACCATAAAAAAAAGTCCATTCCACCAACCTGGAGATGGATAAAGTTGTCCCAAAAAAGAAAAAACTAGTTATAAAAGAAAACTTTCAATAATGCTGTTAACCATTAAATCTTCTGAGATTTCAAACTTTATAATACAATGCATAAGAAAGCGATGAACCTCCCATTGCTCTTTCTTTCTATATCAGGGAAATTTCTCCTTGATTCCCATTTGACAGGGATCTCTCTTTCTCCATCAATGACTTTGTTACCTTTCAATCCATCTCGTAGTCAGGGTTAGTGTAAGGAAAGAAAGGGAACCCTATTGCAAAAGAAGAAATGTTGAAGATCAAAAGCACCTTGTTAACCGAATTTGATAACTAAACTAATTAAAATTCATAGTTTACATGTATTTAGGAGGGAGCATGATCTCAGTGATTTTTTCATACACATTTGCTTTTGTACGTTGAAGAAACATACTATCCTTGTATGTACATAAGTTTGGTTCCAGTGGATGCATGCAGTTGTTTTCATACCACCTACATGTTCCTGGTTGTGAAGTATTTGGAGATGAAGCATTGTTTATTTCTATCTTCCACATATCTCATTTACTGCTTTATTGGAAAGCAGTTCGGGGAATGATGTACTACAGGAAAGCATTGATGCTCCAGGCTTATCTGGAAAGGATGTCAGCTGGAGGTTTGCATTATAGATAACTAGTGTATGTTTTTTTTTTTGGTCTTCCCATGCTAGTATTTGACATGTCCTGGTTAATTTCAGATGTTGAAGCTGGCATTATTGGAAATGAAACAACTGATGTTCAAGGTTTTGAGTTGTCTCCGGAGGCAAGAGCTCAAGCTGATATTAAGTTCACCTATGTTGTTACATGTCAGATATATGGAAAGCAAAAAGAAGAGCAGAAACCTGAAGCTGCAGATATTGCTCTATTGATGCAAAGGTTCCATTATTATGATAACGCATTTCAAACTGAATGATCTTGCTTTAATCTTGTTCATAAATGACTTATTTCTGAATTTCTATTCAGTGCTAATCAATTGGAGACCTACTATAAGAAACAATGATTACTTTGTAAGAAGAAAACCATTAAAGATAAATTGTAGACTTCAATAGATGAAAATATTGATATAGTCTGCACTAGATCGCATAATTTGGCAATAAAAACTGTACAAGTTCTAGTTTTTAATGAGGAAACATTGTGTAGAGCTAGATTTACCAATTCCATCAGCTAATACCTGCCCAATTTGCAACTATCTCATTGTTTACTTCTGAAAACAGAAATGAAGCCCTTCGAGTTGCTTTCATTGATGAGTTTGAAACTATGAAGGAGGGAAAAGTACACACAGAATATTTCTCAAAACTTGTGAAGGCCGATATCAATGGAAAAGACAAGGTTCATCTCTTCTCATCTTTTAGAATACTTGAGGTGAAACTTGAATAGTGTTGTTTCCTAATGATCGTTGCATGTGCTGTATCTTGAGTTGATATTAATATTTCTGAAACTAGTCAAAAGAATTAGCCAAGGATATTGTTTTCTGCTTTTATTCCTTAACTTTAACAGCTATGAAGTCTAAGTATGTTTTCTTTTGTTTATCAAATAAAACTTGACCTCTTTTGCTAATGAACTTTCCAAGTTAAATACCCTATATCACAACTTTTGAGAAAAAGAGCAATGCAGAAAACAAAAAGTGATACAGGTAAGACCGATGGCACCTACATAGGAACTGACCAAGCTAGGCGACAAAGATACGTTTAGACAAGATATCATTTTGAATCATGTTAATCAATGACCCCAAGGGGGTATTAAATGAATGGAATTGGGATCTGGATGAAATATAATGAAATAGAGCCACTTTGAGGTTCCCTCTGAAATGACGCATGGAAGGGAGCCACTACAAAGAAGTTCTGGGAGTTATGAGGGGGGGGTTCGAGCTTGTATTGGTCATTGGGTTGAGAATGGGAATTGAACTCTATGAATCCGCTTGTCCAATTGATTTTTTGAGTGTTCGGATTTTTTATGTCATGAAACAACTCATAGTACGGGTCTAGCTTAATGATACATTCCATAAAATTCTACTTGAATCTATTTTCTCTTTTTACGGACAAAATACCCGACATTTTTCTGGTATCAATCTGGACCATCCCATCAGAGATAAGTGGTAATTGATAATGTCCTTTTAACCAGTTTTTCCATTGATTCGTTTTATAGCGCAGAAGTTCCTAATTTGCTAATACCGAATGAATCATTCCTTGTCTTTCAAAAGAAGTGAGCGAGATTCCCTGCAATGTTATAAGAAAGTGAAACCGTTTAGGGGTTACGTCCAGTGGGATTCCTATATTTCATATGTCATTCACCCGAGTGCAGTCAATCATGTTTTCTGTGGATATGGCACTTCTTTCCTTTTGAACTTCTTAGTGTTCGTCACATACGTGTTGGGCAAAATTCACGTGTACTGTGATTATTTTCTTTAACAAAAACCTCAGAACTGTCGGTTTAATTACATTGTTTTCTATACCTGCATGAGTTGTCATTTGTGCCAGTGTATGCTGAGCTCTGAAATTAACTCACCATTGCAGGAGATTTACTCAATAAAGCTACCAGGGAATCCTAAACTTGGTGAAGGGAAACCTGAAAATCAGAATCATGCTGTAGTTTTCACTCGTGGTAGTGCTGTTCAGACAATTGACATGAATCAGGTTTGCATTACTATATTCTACTTTATATGATCTTAATATTGAGTTCCTTGCCAATGTGATGCTGCTTTGATTTCTGTAGCTTTATATTTTCACATGAAGTGTGAAGAATTAGATGATGCTAAGAATAATGATTTTCCCTTGATCTTCAGTGTTCCCTTTCATCATGTTGCAGGCTTGACACTTTATTCTTATTATTTTCTACTAAAACCAGAACAAGTTCATGTTTTCAAATTTTGGCAGTTAGATTCATTAAATCCTGGGAATCTAATCCAGAATAATGACCCCCTGGAGTAAAGTGGATTGTATTTGAACTTGTCATTACTTAAATATCTTTCTATGACATTATATGGTTTGACAGTGGTTATTTCTCTTTCTTTTGTTCTTGTTCACCCATAGAAGGCAGTAGATTTTCTGTTCGGTTTGGTGATTGCATCTACATCATTTCTTCCAGGACAATTATTTTGAAGAAGCACTGAAGATGAGGAACCTTCTTGAAGAGTTTAACTGTGATCATGGACTACGTCCCCCTACCATTCTTGGTGTGAGGGAGCATGTATTTACTGGAAGGTTTTCAGAAGCATATACACGCATTTCTAGCCTATTATATATATATGTGTGTGTGTGTGTGTGTTTGTGCTGCATTGAGCCCTAACTTTTTAGCTTACTAATGCAGTGTGTCTTCATTGGCATCCTTCATGTCTAATCAAGAAAGTAGTTTTGTAACCCTTGGTCAGCGTGTTCTGGCGTATCCTTTGAAGTGAGTATGCTTGCTAGGAAATTATGTAACTGTGCTAGAGACGGTATGCTCAGTGGTGATGTTTTTGTACATTCCAGGGTCCGCATGCATTATGGACATCCAGATGTATTTGATAGAGTTTTCCACATCACAAGGGGTGGTATCAGCAAGGCATCTCGTGTTATTAATATCAGTGAAGATATTTATTCTGGTATCTACTCTTGATAGTACTGGTATTTTAGTTTACATTATTTCATTTGTCATGCATATTATTTATATGGATCTCATGCATTCAGAGCTAATCCTTGATTGATCTTTTATTTTTATTTTTGACAAATGAAGAAAAATTAATAAATGGTACATAAGAGTGGAATAGTACCAATAAAATGACAGATCTCATCTAGTTTCCCATTTTATCATCATGATTTTCTTGTTTTTCTGAAGCTGGAGTTAAACAAATGCAGGTTTCAATACAACTCTACGCCAAGGGAATGTTACTCACCATGAATACATTCAGGTATATCTAGCATTTCTCAAAGTCCTGCTGGTGGTTGATGGTGTAAAATTAATGAGTGTTTGCTGACTTACTGGCTGAATGAGTTTTCTACAGGTTGGCAAGGGGCGAGATGTAGGACTCAATCAGATAGCTCTTTTTGAGGGAAAAGTTGCTGGGGGTAATGGTGAACAAGTTCTTAGCAGGGATATTTACAGGCTCGGGCAGCTCTTTGATTTTTTCAGGATGCTCTCCTTCTACTTCACAACTGTTGGATACTACTTCTGTACAATGGTCAGCTTCCTGTCTAGCAGCAAATGCTTTTTCAGTATTTTGTATTACGTTTTTTGTGTCTCTTGTTAATGTGCCTTCATTGCTTCTCTGTGATACTTCATGGAGTTCAATTAAATCTTATTGCAGTTAACAGTGCTGACCGTGTATGCTTTTCTCTATGGGAGGGTATATTTGGTAAGTTCTTGTCCCAATACTGAGATAATATAGATTTTTTTGATTCAATGCTTCTGTGGTACACTTGGTTTTTTGGAGTCACCAGTGTAATCTATTTAACAGTTTTAGAAAAGCGAGGGAGAAAAATAATTGGGTTTGGTCCTTTTCCCCTTTTTGCTAGTTTTAGAAAAGGGAGGGAGAAAAGCAATTGGTTTTGATCCCTTTCTCCTTCTTGCTAAGGAAAGGGGACAAAGACTGCATCATTTGTGTCTCTTTGCTCGACATAATATTTGGGGAAGGAGATATATTTTAAACATCCCAATTTGGTACTGTCACTCCCACCGAAAGAAACAGAGTTGTTTATGCCTATTATCCTGACCTTCCCCTATTCTGATCCTGCTATATCTCTGACAAATTTACCTTTGGAACCATTTTTTATTGCTTTGGATGTCACTAAGCTTGTTGACATGTGTATACATTGATCTCTGTTTTGTCTAATTTTTGCTTGATCTTTCAAGGCATTATCTGGAGCTGGTGAAGCTGTACAAGAAAGAGCAGATATATTGGGGAATACTGCTCTCAGTGCAGCTCTAAATGCACAATTTCTGTTCCAGATTGGTGTCTTTACAGCAGTACCAATGGTTTTAGGTTTCATATTGGAACAGGGCTTTTTAAGGGTAATTCCCAACTCTCTCCCTGCCCCTATCCCCAACACCCACCCACACACTTTATGGTTCTTCCAAAAGCATCAGAAGGTTGTAAAAATCATTGATTATTGTTTCTTCAGATACTTTGGCTTGTTTATCAGTCTGATATTATTTTATTAGGCCCCTGAATGCTTACTTGAGATTTGGTTTTAAGTAATCAATTGGCCCATATACCTGTTACAGTTGGATTAAGTTAAAACACAGAATCATACCATTTAACTGATGACTAATATCTTCACAAGGGAAAGCTGCTAAAATCCCATTGAAGCAATATGCAACGGACATCTCATTGATTATTTCTCGTTCCAAATAATAAACCATCAAATGTTCTGATAGACTAAAGGGTATTTAAGAGGCAACAGATTGGGATGCTGTTCGTTAGTTACTGATAATCAAGAACATTGATTCAATATCAGAATAATAGAGACCCTTAGTAACTCTACTGAACTTCTGCCCATTATTTTCCACTTGAAGTTGGCATATGAGCTCATTATATTTCTTGGATTTGAATGAAAATAGCCGGTAAGTAAGACAGTACGGAGATTATTATCTTGTGACCTAATGGATGCTATAGAAATTACTAATTTTCAACTTTTGATTGTTTTTTCACATCTCCTTCTGCTTCTAACTTACAGGCCGTGGTTAGTTTTGTCACAATGCAATTTCAGCTCTGTACCGTCTTTTTTACATTCTCACTGGGCACCAGGACACATTAC
Organism: Ocimum tenuiflorum; assembly: GCA_001278415.1. Classification (NCBI taxonomy): domain Eukaryota; kingdom Viridiplantae; phylum Streptophyta; class Magnoliopsida; order Lamiales; family Lamiaceae; genus Ocimum; species Ocimum tenuiflorum. Next base: position 6,417 of record AYJT01051597.1, on the reverse strand, counting down.
TTTGGCCGTACAATTCTTCATGGGGGTGCAAGGGTAAAACTAATCCATCGTTTCCTGCCTAGGGGAGTTGTGTTTTTACTTAGGAAGTGATAATTTTTGCAGTATCAAGCAACTGGTAGAGGATTTGTCGTCCGCCATATCAAGTTTAGCGAAAACTACAGGCTATATTCACGAAGTCATTTTGTGAAGGGGTATCTCTCTCCTCTCTCTCTCTAACTTTCTCTCACACACATAGAGTGTTTATATTTGAGTATATCCATGTGTTCAATACACATGTGTGTTCATATAACTTCACTTCATTATTTTCTTCAGAATGGAGATTGTGCTCTTGTTGGTGGTATACCTTGCATATGGGTACAATGATGGTGGTGCTTTATCCTACATTCTTCTGACAATTAGCAGTTGGTTCCTAGCACTTTCTTGGCTGTTTGCTCCATACTTGTTTAATCCTGCTGGATTTGAGTGGCAGAAGTGAGTTCCCTTCTTTGCATTTTTTCTATCTGCTGGCTGTTAGTCTGAATGTTTCAAGTAAAAACTCTCTGTCATTATTAGGACCGTTGAAGATTTTCGAGATTGGACAAACTGGCTTCTTTATAGAGGTGGAATCGGCGTTAAGGGGCAAGAAAGCTGGGAGGCTTGGTGGGATGAAGAACTGGTAAATTCTTTTGGCTTTTTATTCATATTGACCCTGATAGGGATTGTTTGATTGCAGAAGAGAATATCTAATACCATCATCTTTGATAAAAGAAAACAGATCATAGTCTGCTTGCTATACATCATGTGCATCAGGGTCTCGAAGAATAGATTAGAAGCTGAGAAAATTAATAATACACGATTTTAATTCACAAATGGGTACTTGTCTTAAAAATGAACTTTGCACCTTTTTCTTTTTTTGGGTTTCGCACATTTTCAGAAAATTGGTTTTCAAATGACACCAACTTTGCACACCTGTTTTGCTTTTGCACTGAGGTCAAATTATTGTCAACTGGATCGATAATCTTTGTGGAATTTAGCTCCTAATGGAAGTGGGTCAAGTGACCAATGTGGGGGTGTTTTAATCATCTGGTTCGTCGAGCACAGGGTCAGTAGCTCCCTTGATGAGCACAATTCTACAAAAATTGATTGGCACAATTTGTCCAAAATTCGGGATTGTGCAAAAATATAACAACTGCGAAGTTTATGTGTTCTAAAACCAAAATTTTAAAATGTTTGCAAAACAAAAAGTAGTGCGACAAGCAGCAGAAATCAGTGGATTCATGATAAATTCCTCGTACCAATAAAAAGAAATGGTTAATGATAATTAATGTATTCTAAGACAGGTACCCATTCAACTAAGCCTTAAAAGCTACAACTATTGTTTAAGCTCCCATATTTGTGAATGACATTTATTATCTGGTGCAGTCTCATATGCGAACCTTCAGTGGCAGAGTGATGGAAACGATCTTGAGTCTACGTTTTTTCATCTTCCAGTATGGTGTAGTTTACAAGTTGAATGTTCAAGGAGATGACACATCGCTAACGGTAAAATTCTTGTTTTGAGTGAAGAATACTTATCACTTTCTCATGTTTTGAAAATTATGGTTTTGAACCTCTATGTTTGACTGATTGCATCATTCTTATAAAACTGCAGCCACCAATTTTTAGTATTTGATGTGATCAGCATGGGTTATGATCAAATCTATATTTGTAAGTTGCAGCACTACATGTGTAGATGTTTGCATGTCGTTTAGCTGTATGTGCATGTGCATGTATATTTATGTGTATACAACTAAATTGAGAGGGGTAAAAACTGCTAAAAACTTGGTGTGCCAAAGCAGGTATCCTGAAAGTAATCAGCGAATTTTTAAATTAATACAAATTCATATAAACCAAACACATTTACGAGATTTTCAAGCTGTTTTATCCTTTTATCAATAATTAGAATCGTAAAATTCAGAATTACCAACTTTCTTCGTTGATAAGTGATCTTAATAATTTACTGACACTTCACTGTGATACGACTACTTTTTAATGCAAGGCTGGCTTCATTCAGTAAACAAATAAGTAATTTGAAATCCATCTCAATTTTCTGGCTTAATTAATTAGCTCGTTATGCTCGTAAGAAATGATTTGTTCACGAGAGTTGTAAATCCATGGGCTTACTCACCATATTCCTAAAAAAAATTGATAAACATTTTTACAGGATTAACAGAGGAAGAAATAATTGAAGGCTCTGTATGAACTTTCCGTCTCTTCATTGCACAAATACGCTCATTGAAATTTGATAGCTGATTCCTATTTTTTGTGATATATTTCTTTTCTTCAGGTTTATGGATTTTCGTGGATAGTGTTTGCAGTCATTGTTCTTCTTTTCAAGGTCGGATTTCGATTACGATAGTTTCTCATCTTCCTTCTAGCTTCACAAGTCCTGCCAATCAAATTCTTTCTTGTATGGGCTCCGCAGGTATTCACCTTCAGTCAGAAGATATCAGTCAACTTCCAGTTGCTGCTTCGATTTATCCAAGGACTTGCGTTTTTGTTGGCACTGGCTGGCATAGCTGTTGCTGTTGCGATCACTTCTCTCTCCATCCCTGACATATTTGCTTGTATCTTGGCTTTTCTGCCTACTGGATGGGGAATTCTTTCCGTAAGTTCATTATGCTTATACTCTGAATTGATATTCTTAGTGTGATCCCACATAAACTGCTTGCAAGATCGACGCAGGAATTTTCTAATGTTTCTAATTCCCAGTTGTATTATGATTTTTCTTTTCATGTCAACTCAAAATACGCTTAACTTCTTTCTACTTGCAGATCGCTTGCGCTTGGAAGCCTGTGGTGAAGAAAATGGGATTATGGAAGTCAATTCGATCAATTGGTCGCTTGTACGATGCTTTAATGGGGATCCTCATCTTCATCCCTATTGCCTTATCTTCATGGTTCCCATTTGCTTCAACATTCCAAACAAGGCTTATGTTCAACCAAGCATTCAGCAGAGGTCTGGAAATATCACTTATCCTTGCTGGAAACAATCCCAATACTGGGATTTAACCACAAGTTTTGTATATAGCACAATGCCCTTCGTTGTTGCCGTTTTTGTTTTGTATCTCAGTTTTTGAGTGCCACTTGTACTAGGTCTCTGTTTTTCATCATTGAGTGTATATCTATTAGAAGGTTTTACTCTGTTATACTGCTTAGTGACGTGATCTGATGCTAGAGAATTTAGAGGATACATGTTACTTATTTGACAACACTATGCCTTTTTTTATTTATTTATTGTTGTTTCTCTTGAAATTTGGGCTCTTTTGCTCGAAGGGAAAGATGCTGCTACGATTTGGATTAATTGGGGATACAAGCTTTAATATATTTAAAACTTTTAACATCCTATTAAAAATGTAAAAACTTAAGGAATAAAAAGAGAATAAAAGTATTGGTCTCGTTTAATTGATCAGACCGGGGGAAAAAGAACTTCTCGTGTGTATTAGTTGATTTAAACAAAAAAAAAGAAAAAAAAGACTGTCCATCTATTTCTATATAGTATACAGTAATAACAACATTAAATTCATATCAATTTCCTCTCAAAATTATATAGTACACAGTAATACGAGATTACATTCATATCAATTTCCTCTTAAAATCATTACGTCTTCGTCAAATTTAATTTATCTTACATACGTATTTTAGGTATTAGTTTCTTTTACCAAATGCTCGTATAACTTTTTTACTTTTATCACTGCTTTAGGCTCAACTCGTAAATCTAAATTCTAATTCTATAGGTTTGACTTTTATCTTATTCACTTTATCAAATTTCATCGATTAAGCCGAATGTATAAATTACAAGTTATAGTATAATTAGAATAATAGGTAACAATGACTGAAAATTAATCAAATTATGAACTCTAATAACAACATTAAATTAGTTATATTATTTACGGAATAAATTGTTCATTATTGTGTTCTTAAAAATGTAACACGGTAAGCATGGGTGTAAATGAGACATTTTTATTTCTTAAGGTGTATATGGGGCATTTTTATTTTGGGTGATTCTAAATACAATCATGTTTTTTCTACTTGCAGCCTCTAAATTTAAGAAATAATTAAAATAATTATAAAAAATTATAAATTCACTTTATCCCTTAGAAAAAAACTCCGCGTGCAAACTTTTAGCTAGGGCACCGCAATGCCGCTAAAACTATGATAGGTGACGAAGGCCACTATGGTATCTCAGGCCAAGAGAGGCGGCGCGTGCCAATTGGAACCGACACTATCCACGATCCAGTTTTATTGTTCTTTGATGAACCTACCTCCAACTCAGATTGAACTAGCGCTTTCATGGTGATGAAGGTTCTGCAAAGAATTGTACGCACAGAGTGGAAATATCGTGATTATGTATTCATCAACCTAGTTCTCTGGATTATGGGTTGTCGGATAGCATGATTTTTCTAGTTATTAGAAGTAGGATAGTTCAAATATTATCAAATGAACATGGACGTGTGTATAGCTAGATTCAGATTGCATGAGCGTCCCATGCAAGTAGTTAAGAGTTGTTGCCAGCTAGGATGGGTAGTCAGGATTCAGTTATGAGGTGTTACGCAAGGAGGTTCTAGATTGTTCTCCTGTGTCTATATAAGTATAGCTCCCATATGTATTTCATTTCATTCAGAGATATACACAAAACCCTTTGCTCTCTCTAGTTGTATTAGAAATGATGTAGGTTTTGGTTGAAGATGGTATTAGTGAGTCCTGCGATCTTGAGCCTGCAATTTTTGCTCATCACTTCTGTGCAGCTGCATTCATGGCGGTGTATATCTCCACTGCCTTCGATTTTTCCTTCGATTTCTGTACGTCTCGATCATGCGAATTACTCTTTTTGGCGAGCAAAAGTGCTTTCTACTGCTCGAGCCTATGGTTATGACGATTTGCTGGAATCATCAACATGTGTTCCTTCTCAGTTTCTACCTTCATCTTCAACTGAGTGTATTCTTAATCTAGAATTCCTATACTGGATTTGACGTGATCAATTCATGGTCAGTTGGCTTCTCAGCTCGATCAATGAGTCAATGCTGGGGTATGTCACGTGGTGTACCATTGCGTGTGAGATTTGGATAGTTCTGGAAACGTTGTTCCAGTCTCAATCTCATGCCAGAATAATGCAGCTTGGTTTGCAATTACAAACTCATAAAAAGGCGATTCATCGGTTGAAGATTATTTCCTCAAAATGCGAGCTATTGCGGATCAGTTGGCGACGGCTGGTAAGCCTATTTCTGATGAAGATCTGATATTACATATCCTCGGTGGTTTTGGTGGGGATTTTAATGTGGTAGAGGTGAATATCACAAATCGATCGGATCCTATAAACTTACAGGAGGTGCAATTTTCACTTCAAGCTCATGAAATTCGACTTCTGAATCAACAGTCACAGATACCGCCAGCTGTGAATGTTGCTCAATTTCGTCCTTCCTCTGGTCTGCGTGGAGGAAATTCAGCTCGTGGACGTGTTTCCTTTTCATTCAAGGTCGTGGTTGTCGCTTTGGCAACAAAAATTCAAAGATGTGCCAATTGTGTGACAAGGTTGAGCATGTGGCCTTAAAATGGTTCAAACACTTTGATGTCAATTTTACCGGTTTAAATTCACAAACTATGGGGTTTAGTCAAGGATCTCCTCAAACGTTCATTGTTGATCACAATCTTAGTCATGGTCAGGCGCTAGGCTACAATGGCGGCTCCACCTTTGATCCGGCTTGGTATGTCGATAGCGGAGCCACTCACCACCTTACTCATGATCTCAACAACCTCCAGATTCTCATCACGGTTACAGTTAGATTATGGTGGGTGATGGTTCACAGCTTCCTAGCACTTCTGTTGGTAACTCCTCTTTCACTCCTTTCTCTAATTCCCCTTCCTTAATATTGAATAACGTTTTATATGTTCCAAGAATCACAAAAAATCGTATTAGTATTTCTAAGTTTATGAAACGTAATGGTGTTTTCATTGAATTTCATCACCGTGCTTGTCTGGTAAAGGACCTTTAAACCCGCAAGGTGCTACTGGAGGGTACTCTGACGAACGGACTCTACCAAATTGAAGGCTCCATATCATCGTTTACACATTCTGCCACTCCATCTGCCTTTAACTCAGATGTGGTTTCTTCCTCTGTCTATGCATTCAAATAAGTCTAGTGATCATAAAGGAAATAAGCCTAGTGCATATAGAGATTCGTCAAGTAATTCCGTGTATTGCACATCCTCTGCATAAGGGGATTACTTTTCAAACTTGTAAAATTGATTTTGATCTTTCGCATAAGAAACTTGGTCATCCATCCTCTGACACACTTAATTGAATTCTACAATAGCTTTTGGGCAAAACTCCTCACAAATCTATTAGCTTTTGTGATGCTTGTCCTCAAGGCAAGATTCACCAAGCTTTATGTAACATCCCG
>AYJT01051575.1:0-11139 GCA_001278415.1 Ocimum tenuiflorum | reverse complement strand
GCTTCAGCTCTCCGGGAACCTATACTATTATGGATCAGACATGTTCAGTTATTACATTCTAATCAGTTCTAAACTACTGACATGATTTTCGACATCATCAAAACATCTGAATTCCTAACACTTGGTGATGAATGTCATTATAAATATGTTTTTTAATCAATTTCACTAGATAATGTAAGATAATATGTTCGTTAGATACAATAAAAAACAATGTCATATGCAACATAATTCACCATGTACACGTAATTAACCGATTAAATATATTTGATGATCTCACCATAAAAAATTTATATGTTAAAATTGTAAAATTCAAAAAGATTGTGATAAAATTTGCAATACTTAAAAGTATGTGAAAATTGCAAAAGTAAATAATTGTTATGTTGAATTTGTAAGAAACAATAAAGGTTATATTAAAACTTGCAACTTTTTAAAGTTTATGTGAAAATTGTAAAAATTCAGAAAGTTGTGTTAAAATATGCAACGTTAAAAAGTTCGTGTGAAAATTGCAAAAGTAGGTAAGTGTTGTGTTAATTCTGGCAATCAACCCCCAAAATTATATGTCATTATAAAAAATTATTGTAACATATAATTGTGTATTAAATCCAATGTGAGATTATTATTAACCTATTTGGATGAATAAACTTCAATCAAGATTGAATGCACCTTAAATCGAACATTTTTTTTATTCTTTTTAATATTTCTAAAATAAATATATTAAATTAAAGAGAATGAAAAGAATTTTATTTAATAAATTATTTGCATAATTTGTATTTAAAATGAGAAAATTGTAATTATTTTTGTTGAAACTTAAATAGAATAACTGATAGACAAATCAAATATGCGACAACCACTGGAATATATGCACAAATTAATGCACATCGTTTTGTAAATCGTAATTTGACTTCATAAAACAAAATAAGGAGATTTTCCCTTTTGCTAAAAATTGTTGTCTACTGTGCAGGTCCATCAAATCCAGTCCATGAGAATTAAATCAATTATAAGGCTCAAGATAGAAGCCAACTTTCACTATGTGTAGCATAAGACCATGTTGACCTATTTGACAGATAAAAAAAGAAAACCTTTCTGAAATAACTGAAACATAAAATGGCCTTATTAGGAATTACAATGATTTCCGCAAACTATAAATCTGAAACAAATTTTGATGCAAATAAGCAACACTCTGCAGAATCTTTAGATAAAGGCACAAAATAGGAGATACCTAAAGGAAATCAAACACAAGCATGATGCTCACATTCCAAAACTACAATTCAAGACTAATTCATACCATCAAAACTCCAATTGCTTAAATCTCAATCCGAAACAAGCATATAAATTTTGATGTCTGAATATTAAAAGTACAATAATACTGAAAACGTTAACTTAATTCCAAAATGGACAACAAATTCGGATGTCTGGAAGAGTACAGCAACAAAATCACCACTTCTCCAGTGACTCAACACTTGATTTCTTTCAAACCATGAGCAAAGTACAAAAACGTCGGATCGGTTGCACCATCTTTGTAGTAAGCAAAAACCAATGAGCTATCGTCGGCCATGCTCTCTCCCACAAAACTACCAACACATAAAAAAGCATACATCATTATTCTAGTCAAAGCTTTCCAGAACATAATGGGAAGCATTGCAACTACGGCATAAATCAGATACGGAGATCAAACCTTTATACCATTCATCATTTTAGTCATGTAACCACAAAATGTAAAAATATAATGAAATCTTTTGAGTTAGGCATTCTTACAATTGGAGATCCTTGAGTTTGCCGAGCAGAAACTTGGTTGCACCCTCAATATTCTTCTTGAACTGCTCCAGCTGCTCTCCTTCGAGTTTTCCGCTCAATGTCTTAATATACTTTTTCATATAGCCAATAAACTGCTTCTTGTCAAAAGAAGGTTGCTCCTGTAAATTATCTTGTCAGCCAATGAAATCTGAAAAAGATTATCAACCTAATTAACTGATAAAAAGATCACAAAGACCAAACCTGTAGCCTGAATGTGTCGATAATGTCAACAACCTTCACAGCTTGGTCATCAACACCTTCATCGTCCTCAGCACCTTCGGCCGAAGGGTTTGCCCCAATGTCGACATCAACGGAACCCTTAACCACCCACTGCCATGCGTAGAAAAACATGAAAAATCAAAAAGATGCAACATTAATCTATTCATAATCCATAGACCAACTGATCGATGGAGATCAACTTAACTTAAATATGATGCATAAGAAAAAAGATGAAAATTTCAAAAAATTGTGACAGTAACCTATCCGTGGACATCAACTTATCAATAGACATCAAATAGCTTACTGTTAACCAATCAATAGACATCAACTTATCAACAGAAATCAACTCAACAAAACTGTGATGCATATGAAAAATGAAAAAAGTATGGAATGTGACATTAACCTATCCATAGACATCAATTTATCTACACTGCTTAAGAAAAACATGAACATCTTAAAAAATTGACATTAACTTATCCATATCTCAGGAGCTACCGAATGCCAAAATTGTAACTATCCATTGTAACGAAATTAAAAAATATAAATAATAAGATCTACAAGGTACAACAGATTTGTAAGAAAAATATTGGACTCATACCATAAACACATAGTACTGCCCAGTAATAACTAACAATCTTTGCATCAATTGGTTAAACATTAAAACAGATCTGCAACAGACATCTAAAAAATTCTTATCTTCAAACTAAAAAAAATGGATAAAACATGACTTTTGATTGAAAGTTCTGACCTTTCCAATATACAAAACAAGCGTATAAGACCCTATATATAAACGAAAAATCTAACCTTCCCCTCAACTTCCCATAAACATCCATTCTCAATTTCCTTATATGGAAAAGAGTCCGATAGGAGTTCATCACCTGCAAGCCACAGCAAATTCACGCTTCCATTAATATTCAAATTACGACTAACAGAATAAACATCCATTTCTATATCGATATTCAAAGAATATTCAAACGAATTAAGTCACTAAGATAGATAGCAGCAATATAATACATATTTAAATAATCTTCAACATAAATAAAAAGGGCCCGAAGATTACTTTATCAAGAACCAAATCTTGGTGCAAATTTTGGATAATAGATCAAAATCAAAACCCTAACCAGTTACCAGCCAACAAAGACATCGATCAAAGCAATTCAACCAAAGAAAAAAGTAATAGATCTAGCATCAAACAATAAAATCTAAAGCAATTATTAAGACCCAACTGTAAATCCACCAATACTGAAATCATAAAAACAAAGGAAAAGAATACGTAAATCCACCAACACTGAAAATCATGTAAAAAATTTAAGCAAAAAAATAGACGATATATAGTTACCAGTAATCAAATCCTGATAAACCAACATAGTGGCAGATTTTAAGCTCTCAGTCAGTCCAAACGAATAAATTCGGAGAGCAATAGATTGAAAGGGTCTATTTCGATTAGAGTTGGAGTTTATATACTAAATGAGTAGGGTTTCGTACATGAAATTACACAACTAGACAGGGTTTCTCTTTTATTTTATGATTTAATCCTTGTTTTATATGATTTATTTTTTATTAAACATTCAGAAAAAGAAAAGAAAACTATCGTTAAAATAATTTATCGTATAATTTTTTAATAACCATTACGTCATCTAGGCCCGGGAAGTTTTCCATATTTCCTACTCATAAATGTATGGTGTTATACAACACATTATTTTTCATAAAATTTTGAAGTAAGCAAAGCAACATAAAAAATTGTATACTATTGTATCCAGCGGATCTTTCCTTTTTTTTTTTTGTGTGCATAAAAAGTATATAAAACTACATGAAGACACAGATACATAGAAAAAGAAATCTAAAAATAAAAAGTCAGTGAAAACATAAAAATAATGAAAACACACCAAATTATGCAAACTAAGAAAACACACCAAATAAAGATGGTGCAGAATCTTAAAACAAAGATGCCTCCAAAAGGGATGAAGCACAAGCATATGCTCCTATTACAGAGCACAATAATGATATAGTCAAAACAGCAGACACTTGAGAAATCAACTGACTCCAAAATAAGCAATAAATCATGGTGTTTCAAGATCAACAGGAATTGCAGATTGAATTCCAAAATGGATCGTGAATTTAGATTTCTTAAGGAATACAAATAATAAATCCCAACAACATAAAAATATGTGGATACAAGAAATATACTCAGAGATAAAGTGATCAATTTTTAAGCCACTCAACCCTCATTTCCTCCGTACCATGGGCACACTACAAAATGTCCATCTGTTGCAACTTAGTAAGCAAAGACATTAGAGCTATCGATTGATATGAATGCACAAGAAGGGTGTTTTCTATCTTTTTTTTTAATGTATTCACAATCTTTTTGCTTTACGTATATATCTCTTGTTGCGGGCACGAAGTTCAATCAACGAAGTCTACGAAGACTATCCATATTAGTTCTCGAAGGCCATCCTAAATAACCATTGAGGGTGTGTCTGAAGCACATCTAGAAACATGATCCCAGTGGTCCTCGAGACAAAGCCACAAAGAATAAATTCTAAAAGCAGTGACTATGCCCATTAGGCATACGTGCTTGCTAATGTGTCAAAAACTCTTGGAAAGCATGTGCAATATGTGAGGGAATTTCAGTGTTGATTAGGAGAGAGTGAGTATCATTTTCATATGTACGTAGTCGTACACACACGCATATTTCATACTCCTTTGTCAAGAAACAAAAACCGTAGTGTTGGGCTTGGAGCAATTGCCCAGTCAATTCTCATATCCTTGCCAAGTAATCATCGGTTTTTCATTGGATTCAAAATTTATGACAAAATCACCCACAATAATTTAATGCCTACCTGGGGCATTAAATCGGAGTGGATAGATTATCGTCCCCAGCGCATCAATAAGACCAACCTCATATCACTAACAATTAACACCTCTTTTGATCAATGTAGAAGAGATGTCATGGGGTTTATCCTTTCAATGGAGATGTTAACTGGTTTCCCTTGTGCTGATATCTAGCTCATGTGTTTGCGAAGTTTGCTATCTTTGTGTCGTCCTCCCAGCAAAGATAATTGAAAGAAATAGTCAAACGGTCTTTGGAAATTAAGTTTGTCTCCATAAAAAAGTCCCTAAATACTGATAGATACTGTTTATGTTGATGGTACCAGTGACAACGCAATAAAAGAAACACAAACTCTCGTATTGTAAGTGATAATAATTTATTAATATACAATGTACTTATTATTAATTTATTGTATTTCATGAATAAGTATATAGATATATAATCGAGTTAGAATATCATTTTCCTCAAGTTTGACGTGTTCTTAATAGAGCCGAGCTTCAAACACTATTTTTGAATATTTTTCAGGCTCTCTCGAATTTAATTGATCTTTGGTGAAAATTGGGACGAACTATCTAAAAATAAATTTAAATATGTATTATTCTTTTGAAAAAAATAATATATTCATACAATTTCATTTTGCAATGACTTATTACCTTAGAGTGTGGTGAATAGATATATTTATCATGATCTTAAAGGTTAATGATTCGAGTGTATGTGGAGATATTAGGTGGAGTTTATTGTAATATTGTAAAAAAAAATTTAAAATAGTTTTAAAGGATTTGATAATTTTTTTTTATCATGAAGCTAACAAATTCCAAGTGCTTATTCACGATTCAAAGACTATTCCACACATGTCATATGTTGTTAAGCTATTTATCTATTTATTTTTATTTTGTACAAAAATCAATCAAGCCCGGTTGATTTATTGGATTGTTTCTTGATTTTAGAAGGTTACGAGTTGAAATTCAACTTACAATCTCATTTATTTTGGTTCTTGATAGTCATGGTGCATTCAGAAATATTAATTTTCTTAGATCGATGATAAATTATAGGCTGACCCAAAATCGATATATCTATGATTTTAGTGTAGTATTAAGTATTAATGCCTCAAGGCAGCTCAAAGTACATTTTGGCTATACTTGTTTAAGGAAGAGGTTCCATCTTATTCTAATAAGGAGTTGTTTAGGTCTGATTTTCTTTTTATGGGAAAAAAGATTGGGTCCACTTACTTTTTCAGTGAGTGGTTTCAAGCTCATAACATCCACTTTTTCTTTTTGAAAATGTAAAATATTTTTCATTGTAAACGCTCCCAAAAATCGTCAACAATAAAAAAAAAAATGAGAAGAATAAGAATAATGTCTTTTTGATGAGACTAAATCATGAATCTTTTCAGCTAAATAAGAAATTGTAAGTTGTAACTTTGTTATTCTCTTTCACCAGCTAAAAAAGAAGAAATTAGTAGTGGGGCATCGCATGGGTGGCTCCTTTTCCCTTTTTGATGTGATTTAACAAATTAAAATTAGTAGTTTCTATAATCTTATTCATAAATAAATCTAGTTTGGAGTATCTAAAAATTAGTTTTTAGAATGCATCCTCTTAATTATTATTATTTTTTTTGAGTTGGCCTCTTAATTAAATTTCAAGTGTATGACCTTAAATGATTATGTAAACTAAGGGCTCGTTTGCATTTGACTTCAGAATTAATATTGCACTAATTGCATGATTTTAATCATTATTTTAGGGTGACTAACTGTTATTTTAGTGATGTTAGGTTAGGTAAATTATTAATATTACGCCCCTGTTGAAGAATAACTGTTGAGATTTGATTTTTATCGAGGATCAAAATGAGGTCCTAGGCTGGATTATAATTGGACACCAGGACTTCAAGGAAGGTTCATAGTTCCCCAGAATGGATTGATCGATATTTTATAGATTAAACAGTGAGAATACAAGAATTCCGACGATCAGGGTTGGAAATTACAGTGAAGTGAGTCACTTAGCTACAGGACGGAAAAGAGCTACAATACGGTGAGTGATAAGCTAAATGGGTGATTCGTGCTGACTAGTCTGTTATTTATACTGTTGAGTACATGACGAATCTAAATAATCTCTAAACTAAGGACTAGACTGAAAATAGTTGGAGGCAATCTGCAAAGTGTGTTGAAGCAGTTGGAGTCATGCTTTGGATGCCATGCTGATTCAGCAAATGAATCGTTCTAAATCCTTCTTGTACACGTGCATGCGTGTGGATGGTATCGATACACGTTTTGTGGGAGAACTCGAGAGTTTTGAGTCGATGGGCCTCGAGGCCAAAGGGAGCTTGTGGTCCTCTTCCCGGTCATGCTCGTGGGGCTCGAATTCCTTCAGGGATCGAGGGCTTGGCTTCGAAACTTTTCCTGCCTTAGCCCGGGATTTTGGCTCGATCAGCGGTTCCGGGAGCTTTGGACGATCGAGACCCTAATTTGATGGACTTGAGATTTTGACCCTCAACTACTTTTGAAAGAAAAATTACCTAAATTGTCCTTTAATGGAAATAAAAAGAGCATCCTGAATTTTAAAATGGGGAAATGAATGAACCCCGTGGGAAAAAAAACCCCTGCGTTCTATTAACAGGCCAAAAATAATCTCGCGCCATCATAATTCTACAAAATACAAATCCTCTCCACCAAAATATGAAAGAGGCTCTTAGGCGGGTGTAAGTTTAGAATCAAGGATGAATATAAATTTAAGTTTAGAATTCAGGAGGGGTATGAGTTTGGATCGGTGGAAATGAATTATTTAGATTCGTCTAAATCGTTTAGATAGTCTAACACATTAATATGAAATTGTCGAATTCAATACTTTTTTTTTCATTATACATAGTTTTCAGGAATATCTGGATATTATGATTATCGTAAACTCCTTTTTTATTAATATCTTGATAAAATAGGTATTTTAGCCTCTTTACAAAAAAGATGAAGTTTTTTTAACTTATAAAACTAGGGAAGTTCTGTGCATTCTGAAAACAATATAAAATTATCCTAAACGTCAAATTCCTTTGTCATTTTAAATATAATTAACCTTTCTGAAAGCATTTAGGAATTAAAATAATACCAAGCCCCATTTGGTGTCAAAATTCCGAGTGGGCCTGTTTTACAAACTCTTTCCTTCTTATTGTATTTAGGATTTATTTTGTTCAAAATATGGTATTTAATAGTAAAATATTAACTTTATAATTGATAATGTAAACAGACAAAAAGCACACAATTCAGAATAAAAAGAAAGGGAAAAATAAAAGAAACCTAAAGGCATATCCCAAAACACAACAATTTAAGACCAGTTGATATGGTCAAAATTACAATTACTTCATCTGAATAAAAAATTAGCATACAGAAATAACGATATTCAAATGAATTCAAAAACGGACAGCAAATTCGTATGTCATAAGGAGTACATATAACAAATAGCAATCCAAAAACATACGACTAAAAAAAAAAACACTTGATTTCCTTCGAACCATGAGCAAAGTACAAAAATGTTGGATCGGTTGCACCATCATTGTAATAAGCAAAAACCAATGAGCAGAAATTTGGTTGCACCCTCGATATTCTTCTTGAACACATCTAGCTGCTCTCCTTCGAGTTTTCCGCTCAATGTTGTGTCATTCACTTGAAATGTAACTTGTGGCGCATTTCCTTGTCATACGGCATTGAATAAGGTGATCCATTAATAACATTTATATCATTGTTGGAACCTGCACACCCAAGAAATGCATGTCATATCCACAAGTATGCATATTGCACTGCTTCGAGGATTATTGTCGAAACACCATAATTCCTTGTGTATATTGGTCTTCCCAAGCAACAGGGCAATTCCTCATTCCCAATGCATGCAGTCGAGACTACCCAACATTCCACAAAATCTATGTCTCTGCTCATGCATTTGAAGCAAGCGTTGAATATCTAGAACACTTGGTCTTCTCAATTATTGAGCTCCAAATACGTCGACAATAGATTGACAAAAATTGAGGAGACAATCCAAGACAGTTTTCTCACCCATACCTGTATACTCATCAAGTGAGTCAGCAGGAGAAGCAGTTTTCTCGATCTTATTCCCTTCTAACTCTTTCTCACCACTTTTGAGTTTTGCCCACTGAATTTCTTGCATTTTCTCCATCTTTCTCGTCCAGCTTCAACTTTAGAACTTTGCGTAATTTTAACCTTATTTTTACCCTGCCTCTTCGCCCTTTGTTGTCCCATTGAACGAGATTCAACTACACTCCCTATTGATGCATGACTCTCTGATTCAGATGTTATTGACTTCTTGTTATGATGCTAAGGGGTCCATTTCTATGCTAAGGAGTCCATTTCTCCAACTCCTTCATCACCTTCCATATGTGCATGTACTTAAAGGTTTTCTTGGTTAAGGGTGTTCCATTGCTCAATAGTAGCATGCAAGACATCTTCATCACTTTGGCCCCTAGCTCGATTGCTGTAAAAATTATTGTACCAGCTTTTGGATAGATTGACGTCAGATAGAATTTGATAATAATGAGATTTTACCTGCACGACGGTTCTTTGTTGTATATTTTTTTATCGATTCTCATTATAATAAGTTGTTGTCTTTTCCCAAAACTCATTATTCATTTACGAATTGCCAACTTTAGAACAACTGTTGATGGTGCTCCAAGCTTGGGCAAGACACTTCTCCTCATTAGGTGTCCATGTCACCTTCGAACGTCGACCAGTTCCATTACCTTTGGGAGTGACATCTATTTCTGGTTGTGTCAAGTGTGGTGGAAACCGAGAGTCACTAGGCTCGAACAGACTCTCTGGATCTTTATCAAATTAAGATCCTCATATACTTAAGCGTCTGAAATTATCACGAGCTTGTTGTTGTCGTTGTGTTGGTCGTGGATAAAATGACATTTGAGAATGTGACACACCAAATTGACTACTCATTGCATCATCATAATTTAAAGGAGCAATATTTGCGTAGGTGGAAAAATCTAGATAAAATTGTGGATATGAAATTTGAAAATTTTGATAATTTGGAAGATGGATTGAGGATTTTGTGAGTTTGAACTTTCTTGATTTTGTGATGAGGCAAAAAAATTTGGAAATGATTGACGATTATTTCCAACCATTTTACAAGAAACAAAAAAAATATATTTAAGCACTAAAAACAATGAAAATTGAATATCAATAGGGAAAGATAAATTTTTGTGAAGAAATGAGAATTTGTAGTGTGTATTTATAGGTAAATTTTTTTTTACTGTTCGCAAACAACTAGTAGGAGAAAATAAAAATTAAAAAAATTGTATTTTGAGATTAAAAAAATTGTATTTTGAGTTTTGTATAAAAAAAAGTAGAAATTTAAAAAATAAACATGGGGACCCACATGGTGGTCCCACCACCTCAATAAAACTTGTAATTTTGCACTGGCGGGTTAACTTGTAATTTTGTAGAATTGTAATGAAAAAAAGCTGCACCTTTGTTTTCATTGGAAAAAGTTCCGTCACTAGCATCCACCTTTTCGTGGAAGTAGGCACAACTTCAAGGGTATTAAACTTAATAAAAAGTGATATGGTGATATATTTTTAAGGGAAAATCATATTATTCATTTTGCTATTTTATACATAGATATAGATTTTGTCCCTGATTGGGAGTTCCAAAAGCTCACAAATCATAACCTCAATTTATCCTCAATTGGTGTAAGAATGCAGAAATGAATTTCAATTCGTTTTAGTTGAACCGGATTTCGGGTACCATAACTTATCATACATCAGTTATTTTGCCTAACATGCATCTAGAAATTGTAAATGCATCACACATAATTTGCGGAATATTTACTTGTGAATTTGGCGTAAAGTTCGTCGATTTTTGACTCTAGAATTAGGTTTTGAGTTGTATCCCGCCGCCTGATTTCACGTAGTCCAGTGATGACAGATCGAGAAATCTTCACCTAAAATTTGGTTGATTGTGATTCTTTTGTCACGTGAATTGTGTTATGATTCTTTATCATGAACTCATATTTATAGAGGACTTCGCAGACTTTTCCTACTTCGCTTTGGATTTCTATTGGGCCAACCTAGGGACCAATTACAAGAAAATAGAGTGAGCCTATCAATAAATTAATTTCTCCATGTTTATCCCATAGACATAAATTAATTTATTAATATCAGATTCATTTCACCAGAGAAACCAATATTGACCTACCCCTCTATCCTCTGACGGTGAGTCGGGGCTTGTATTAGGTTTAATGAACCTCACATTTAAAATATCTGACACTCATTAATTAATTAAGCTTTGAGAGGT
>AYJT01051564.1:0-11407 GCA_001278415.1 Ocimum tenuiflorum | reverse complement strand
TCTCTGGTGAAATGAATCCGATATTAATAAATTAATCTATGTCCATGGGCTTAGACATGGAGAAATTAATTTACTGATATTCCTCTTTTGTCTCTCAGTTGTACGAGGGACAACTGGTCTTGAAGGTTGACTTGAACAGAAAAGTTGTTACGAACTTTTTCTTGTACTGCAGGTCGGCTGCTCTTTTTGTAGTCAGCTTGGGAGTCAATTTTGTCTCTATCCCAGTTGTCAGTTTTAATTGAACTGTCAGTTGGGTTCCTCACAACTGATTGAGCAGTTGTGGTTTCATTTGAACTTGATCCTATATATTCTATTTTTGAATTCAATCATATACAGACATGATGTTTGACATAACTTAAAATACAATTAAAATAGAATTATTTCTAACAATGTAGTTTCACATCCTAATTTTCTTTTCAATTTTTTCCTTTTCTATCTTACATTTTGTTTTTATTTTTACTCATTGCATTTTTTTTTTCAATTCTCGAGCTTTTAATATTTCTATCTAAATTTCTTGGTTTTTATTTAATAGTCATTTCTTATTTTATATTAAGTTCTAATTTTCATTTCTTATTTTGGTTTTCAAGTTCTAATTTTCAATTTGTTTTATTTTTTTCTGTCTTTTTCGTATCTTTTGGTTTTTGTTTACTTTTATACTATTTTAGAACATTTAAAGTCTAAAAAAGAATGTTCTTTAGGTAAGAAACATATACGTATCGTATTTGAAAGAAAAAGTAAAATTTTCATACTAATTTTGATAAAATGTATAGTTCAGTATCAATTTTTTCACACAATCAACAGTTTAAAAAGCTTTTAAAAAATTAACTCCTCAATCAAGATTTTAAAAGCTGAAACGACCTAGAAGCATCAATTTTAGATTCAATTATAGTAATATCATATAAAAATACTATTTTCTCATAATATATACAAACAAAAATTATAGTCCACCTTTCGAACCATGCTACCCAACAATCATTTATTTTCATATATGTTTATTACTTAATAATTGGCTGGGCAAAATCACAAACAGTTTTGTTGATCTCAAATTAGAGATACGTGATATGCGAAAGCGTTAGTCTTAATATAACAGTTGCGAGAACTAAGCTTGATTTTATCTCAGTTGACTTAGGAGTAAGTCAGTTGGGTTTCTTAAAGATATTTGTCGTATAATCGGTTAGGGCTTATTCCAGTTATACTTCAGTTACTGTGAGGCAGCTAGGTTTAAAGATGTTTTTGCAGGAATATAGTAAAGTTGTAAATGAACACTAATATATAGAGATTCGGATTCAAAATAATCTTACGTCCTCTCTTCCTTCTAAAGAAGGGAATTCAATAATCCTTAAGCTAAAAGATACGTGGGATATGTAAGGAGTCAAAATCACTCTTGCAAAGCTAAAATCACCATTCCTCCAAAAAAAATTTACGACTATCATAAGAATAAAATGATTTTCATGAAAATAAAAACCGATGTTTGAGAAATGAAGAAAACTAAACGGGATTAACCTCTAAAATCCGGCCACGAACTAAAAAATAAATCCATTGTCAAGCAATAGTTTCTACATTAAAAACTTCCACCTTGGCGGTAGATTAAGATAGCATGCAAGTGTGATCTCTTGTGCCCTCCAAAAGCTTGCGCAGATGTAAAAATTCTGAAAAAAAATAACAAAAATGCACACTCATGAGACCAAGAAAAATCATCAAATCTAAATCTAAAATGTAAACCATCACATCTTCGGAAAATTCTCAGATATCCCAACTAAAACTATAGGACTGGCATGAGAATGCTGAAGAGCGAGAGATATATAGTGAAAATATAACAGAGAAACCTAACTTATACACGATGGAGAAAAATAGCTCTCATTTCAATCATCTTTGAAACGCCATTACATTACTTATATAAATCTAATATAATCCAAGTAATTCGTAAAAGTCAGATCACAGACAAATAGAATTAAAAATATATATCTCATTTATCCTCAACTTTAACCCTTCATCAATAAATAGATAATGTCATCTCTGATGCATCAATTATGATCAAATAAGCAACAAAAAAAAGTTAAATCTTTTACTACATACTTCAATTCTCATCGAAGGGGCGTGTAAAGATACAACATTCCACCGCCGGGAAGAAGAAGGAAATTTATGAGATGGGCTGGTGACATTCATCCTCTTGCCCTGCCCCTTCTTCCCACAGTTGGCCACCGCCACATTCCAACGTGGGTTCAGCCCCTTCTTGTCGGAGCATACAAAGAAAAGAGAAATGAGCAGCTAATTAGGTACCTAAGAAGAAGGGGTAGATTGTGCGTGTGTCGAAGAACGCGAGATTTGGGTATAAAAATAATTAATACGTACTGGGCAGATTCGGAAACTGAATCGGGAGCGGTGATATTTTGGTTTAGGAAAGAGCATGAATGTGATGAGGGAAGTGGACAGATCTTATATGAGATAGATCACTCTATTAATTAAATAATAGAATAAATTGATTAAATTCGGGATTATTTTGTTGGGCCTGAATATTATGCTTTTTTAAAGACACAAGTCTTTTCTCGTTGGTGTGCGACGGTGTTTTGGGTTGGGTCATATGCATGTGCAGTAATTGGGCTCATTTCGGTGGATAAAAATTGGTAGGAAAAATATTGTATTACGGAACACTTTTAATATATTAAATAAATTGTTGAATTTTATTTAAATATATTTGTAAAATAATGATGATTTTGCAGACAAATTAATTTGGTTTTACGAGGCATTGATGTTGATTGCGTGGTTGAGACTGCTCAATTTT
Source organism: Ocimum tenuiflorum (assembly GCA_001278415.1). Classification (NCBI taxonomy): domain Eukaryota; kingdom Viridiplantae; phylum Streptophyta; class Magnoliopsida; order Lamiales; family Lamiaceae; genus Ocimum; species Ocimum tenuiflorum. The sequence continues at coordinate 8,625 of AYJT01051564.1, read as the reverse complement.
ACGATAAAATTGTAAACAAGTCGACGTACATTGCGACCTATTTGAAATCGATCCCAACAAAATTCGTGAGGGCAGCGCCTCTTTTTTACGTAGGGGTGACAATATTTTATACGATCTGATAATTTGATACGAATTTGTACGATAATTACGGGTTTAGGTATAAGTTTATTGGATATGGGTCATTTTTGGATTCATCCGATAAGAATACGAAAATTTCGGGTCGAATTCGTATCGAACCTGGATCGAATTCGGATCAGTTATGAATGTCCGTTAGTGATCCATTAAGAAATAAATACTTTTTAATATATTATAATATTATTTATACATAATAATACTCTTTAGTTGAATTTTTATGATCGAGATCTTTATTTGTATGTTAGAACTTTAATTTCTCGTATTGTGGATGTGAGAAATTTTTATTGAAATTTAAACTTTGAAATTTTAATATTTCATACCGTGTTATAATTTCATATTTTTATCAGACCAGATTATTATTAGATTATCGGATGCTTATCGGATTGGATAATTATCAAATCTCAGCGGATTCATGTCGGATCGGATTAGATATGAATTTAAACCTAACGAATTAGATACAGTACGGATCAAAGACATCTTTAACAATTCGAATATGATACGGATTGGACCTTAACGGATCGATTCGATAAGGATCCCGATCCGCACGATCGCTATCCCTGTGAAAATCCATTATACAAACAAAATAGAAAAAACCTACCCCAATCATCCAGGGCGGCGCCTCTCTTTAAACTCTCCCTCTTCTCACTTCCCACAAATTTTTATCATCTCACTTCGGCGCCGGCAAGGCCTAGCACCCTTCGTCATCTCATCCTCCCCATCACCACTAACTGGTTCGTCTCTATCTCTCTCTGTTCGTTTCCGGCGATATAGGTTGAAGACGAGGAGGAGCCTCAAGAAAACTTTTAGTTTTCTGAAATAAGTCAACTCATTAAACAAAGCTTCCGAGACTGGTTCCTCCTCGTGACACCACCGTCACCTTCTTAGCGTCAGAACCAAAACATGTTCAGTTTTATTTTGAATAGTCTGTCTTGAATATTTCAATTTTTTACTTATTTGAGGCAGAAGGGTATTCATGATTATAAGTTTAATTTATGGCTTTTTATTATTTTGATAGCTTTATCTGGTTGTTTGGTTTAATTTCGGAAGAGTTCCAAGCATAGGAATTGGAGATATGTTTCAACAGATTCAAGCTGGATTAAATTTCCTGTCTTCAGTTTTCTTTTGAACACGAGAAAATTCTGTTTTCAATAGATTATATTTGGATTTAAAATTGTTTAATTGAAAATATAATTATTTACCTATAATTTTCTCTGCAGATCTGATTCTGGTTTCCCTCCTGGTCCGGTGTCAGCTCATTTGCTATGGCTACAAGTAAGTAACCTTGTCTCTTTAATAAATGATTAGTTCGGACAAAGAATCATTCCTTTTTTTCGTTGCATAGGATTGCAGTACGAGAATAATTGTGAAATTGGGGTCTTCTCTAAGCTGACTAATGCATATTGTTTGGTTGCAATTGGGGGATCTGAAAACTTCTACAGGTATAATTTTCATAGCAGCTTGTATAGTTGTGATATCTTTTTACTTCATCTTTAAATTCCTATTTGGCAACAGCACATTTGAGGCCGAGTTGGCTGATGTTATTCCTGTTGTTAAAACATCCATTGCTGGCACTCGAATAATTGGGCGCCTATGTGCTGGTTAGTGTTGATTTTTATCTCATTTATTTATTGTCTTATTCAATATGTGGCACTAAGTATTGACTCCACAAGAAACTTGAACTTGCTATGTTTTCAGGAAATAAAAATGGGTTGCTTTTGCCTCACAATACTACAGATCAAGGTGATCTAGACCTTATTTAACGTGCTTATAAATGTTTTTCGATGCAACTTTATTCACTTATGCTTATGGGATGTTTATGATGTTAGGTTGTTGTATACTTGAAACCTGTAGAATGATTGATTAATCTTATGGTTTAAGAAGATTGTGCTTTCTCATGAAGTCTACATGCTTTCATTTTTATTCGTTCCCCTGTACTTCAATTTGCTAAGATTAACATTTTTGAGATTATGGGATTGTATTTTGAAAGATAGTTCTAAAATATTGCTCAGTATGGATTGTGGGTGGTCTGCGAATCCTACTGTTTCACAATTCATTTGCATGTAATGATACAAGTGTAAATGCTTATATAAATTTAAATTGATGCGAACTCCGTTTTGATCACATATGGCAGATAAATGGTCTTGTCTTTTTACTTCATTGTTAATCTATTTCCATTTTAAGAAAATTATGATTTCCTTTGATTATCTTTTTGGTTATTATAAGCCACCGTTTTAATTACCATGAGTTCGCTGTCTAAGTAGCATAATATGTGCCAACATTATCTGATTAATATGACTGTCCTTGGTAGTCAGCTTTTTCATTCTTATGTTGCAATATGGTCTTTATTTTGGAATGAGAACAGTACATGAGACTCTGATTTCTAAACCTAATGTTGCATCTGTATCGCTCTATGATAGAACTTCAACACTTGAGGAACAGTCTCCCAGACTCAGTTGTCGTTCAAAGAATTGATGAGAGATTATCTGCTCTAGGGAATTGCATTGCCTGCAATGATCATGTTGCTCTTACACACCCTGACCTTGACAAGGTAAGCGTTGGTTGCATTCTAGACTTGCTACATCTTGAAGTCTGTTACGTTGTTGGCCTTTATGTTCTCTGGTGTTGGATGATAGTAATGCTTGGTCTTATTTGTATAGTTTGCTAAGTCAGTTTCGTCTCTCTATCACTTTTAAGTTTGTTAACGAAGTCCCTTATCTGGGTTGGAGCATTCTCAAAAGCTAATCTTCTCTTGATCACGAACTCAAGACGAGCCACAAACACACTGATTTAAGTTCTCACATTTAATAATAAGAAAATTATATTTGGTTTATTTCACATTGCTTGCATAATAAAAAGTTTCCGTGCAAAAGTTGTCAATTTTTCTGTGAGTGATGGTGAATATTTTGTGTCAGGAAACGGAGGAAATGATTGCAGATGTGCTTGGTGTGGAAGTTTTCCGTCAGACAATAGCAGGCAATATTCTTGTTGGCAGTTACTGTGCTATTTCCAACAGAGGTGGCTTGGTAAGAGTTGAATCTTTGTCATTAATCTAGTTCACAATCATAATGATGATAAGAAATGATGGATGGCTCTGTGGCGATGATAGGTTCATCCTCATACATCGATAGAGGATCTAGATGAACTTTCAACCCTCCTTCAAGTTCCGTTGGTAGCTGGGACAGTGAATCGTGGCAGTGACGTTATAGCTGCTGGGTTGACAGTGAATGACTGGACTGCTTTCTGTGGGTCCGACACTACTGCTACCGAGTTGTCTGTTATCGAGAGCGTTTTCAAGTTGAGGGAAGCTCAACCTAGTGCTCTTGTCGATGAAATGAGAAAATCATTGATCGACACCTATGTGTGAGTACAAGATAGATATCTTTGTGGTTGACATTAAGGATGTGAGTTTGTTTTATTGATATCTAAAGGTGGATGGTGGATGGATGGTCTTTAAAGCGACGTGTGTAATATCCCTTCTTGTTGGGTGCTGCTACTCTTTACTATTTTATAACTAATCTCAGTCAAATTTGCTGGCAACGATGGGAATTTTGAGCCAATTTTCATTTACCCATCCTGCGTAGCAAAATGTGTTGAAAAAAATTCCACAAAATATCCATTATGTGTGTGTATACATACATATATATATATATATATATATATTTGAGAAATTATGTATTGAGTATTGTTGCAACGAGGGAAAGATTGATCTGTAAAGTTGCTTGACCAATCACCAATGTATAAACCAATCTGCGTTTAAGGTTTCCGGATCTATATCTAAACAAGTATTTTACTCTTTCAAATTATTTGTTTCCTGTTTTATTACTATTACATGTACTTTTAGCGACAATAATGTATTATTTATATGTATAATATAATCTATATCTATTATTTTAATGTTATTCATCAGAATTGTAATTATAATATGATTAATAATTTATATTTTGTTTGTTATCAATATCAAATATCATGCTATTATTATAGTCATTTTTATACAAATAAATGATTTAAAAGCTATAAAAATTATATTAGTTTAAGATGCCAAGACTAATTAACAAGTACTAAAAGTGGCGGGAAGGTTGGCTAGGAAGAAAGACAAAATTATTATACCTATCTATATATATAATTAATAAGGTATATTTGTTTGTTATCTATATCAAATATCATGCTATTATTATAGTAGTTTTACTATAAATAAATGATTGAAAAGATTTATTTATAATGCCAATACTGACTAGTAGTTGTAAAAGTGGCCAGAAGGTTGACAAGGGAGGAAGAAAGACAAGATTTTCAATAATTAAGAATGATTAATGATTTCAATTTTGGTGAAACAATGTAAGATGGACAAAAACTTGTATCCGAACCATATTACTATCCTGATACAGCAGAAGATGATCTTCAACACTATTTGCAAGCATAAACACAATGCAAGGTTTTGCTTCTGAAGATTAACCCTCGGAACGCTTTTGAAAGTTTAGGAATGCAATCGTCAACTCGTAAAATAATAAATATTTTCATCAAATCTAAACATCACTTCCTCATCTTAAGGACCTTCTCACTGCGCTGTCATTGTTTCTTAATTTTGCTGTGAACAATAATTACCTAGACAACTTCTCGGGGTGACGTTGTGAAGCTGAAGGAGGTAAGGGGAATTACGGATAAATTGACAGCGGCGGAGAACTCACCGAGAGGGCCAACCGTGGCATTTTTCACTCTCTCAATGAAATCTACCTTCATCTAGTGTTCATCCAAATAACTGGGATAATATTAATTTGATATTAGCATTTTCAGCTGTTGTTTTAACTTATCTTTACTTCATAACTTCTCAATTAGATATGAAATGGGCGAACATGTTATGTAGCACCACACATTTTTACACAGCACATCTTACCACTTCTCATAGTACTCAGACAGGATTTCATGAAGTAAGGCAAATAGAATCATTGTTCCGCACAATTTCAAAAGCTGTCCAATTTACCTCAGCCACCGACTACTTATCTGGTAAGATAATATACAATGAGAAAAACAACCACAAAAGACGCCACGAGTGTAAACATCCGCCTACTTGACTTGGTCTCAAACACCTGAGGTATACATAGAATTCAAAATGGGAACTCAGAGTCTGGACAAAACCAAAAAAAGAAAAAGGGGGGAAATGATTGCAGTTAATTAGCAGTCAGGATGATTAATACCATTTTAAATTTATCCATGGTTCCAGATAAAACTCCTCTTGAGGCATCCATGTCATTTCCCTAAATTCATCAAGTGGAGAATCAGAATAGTTGTGCTATCGTAGAACATTCAGATCGTAGAATACACTATACACAAACCATTCTGTCCAGCATGCGGTTATGAGAATCAACTTCCTCGTGTATATCACCAGACAGCTGTTCACATAAAGCATCATATCACCTCAGTAATGCAGTGAACCAAATCTTAGCGAAAGATAGAAAGGTAAAACAAAAATAAAACACACCACGCAAAAACCAATTATACAATTTGTTTATGAAATATTTCTACTAAAGTTTTTATTATTTTTCGTCAAAATAATATCACGTCTCATATAAAATGAAAACTATTCGCCATCAATGGCCTAGATAAACAAGCCTCTGCAGGCATTTTATGAATTTTCTCAGACAATGTCATTATAAGAGAGGAGATAATGTTGGAAATATGGAGGAGACAGCTAATACCGAACGGGTGGATAAAGGGTATCCTTCTGGAGATTGTTATTGTTTTTTATCTGTCTTCAACCTCAAAGTGAACACTAGGAAAAACAATTATTCTGCATACAATATGTTGCTGTTAAATCATCTGAAGAATTGGATAGGGAAATGTGACATAATTAAAAGATAAACAGATCTTACATTAGTAATTCAAAGATAAACAGGCACATCTTAAATTAGTAATTCAAAGCTAAACAGGTAAATCTTAAGTTAGTCATTCAAAGCTAAACAGATAAATCTTAAGTCAAACTCAGGCAACCATATACGAGCATGTTGGAAGTATAAACTCACTCTTTTCAGCATAATAACTCGATCTTGTAGCCCATCCATTGCTCGATCATTCTCTTGCTCATCAATCTCATGGGAGGAGTAAGATGATGATGCCCTTATACCTCCTTCAATACCATCAAAAAGAGCAGCTCTAGCATTCCTATCCCTGAACCCAATGTTTTTCATAATTACAAGAAAGTTAATCTACAAAATATTCCAGAGATCAAAGTAAATTTGAATGGAAATCGAAAGCTTTGAATTCCAGAGGGTGTTTAGGTAAATATATAAGCTCTTAAAAGAACTTGTCTAATATGTTTCTGAAAGTAGGTGTTGGAAGATTATAAACTCATTTTGAAATGCAAACGGGTCTTCATATTCTTTTAGAAGTTTAATTTTGAGAAACCCTTAAAATCTTAGTAATTGTAATTACAACTTTGTCACGATTAACATTTTTTCAGTTCAAAAAATCTTATGAGACATAGGAGCTTATAAACACTCTAAAGAAAGCTTCGCCAACCGGCCCTCTCATTTTGTCATCAGTAGCATGTGAATCTAGCACATTATGAATATGGGCTTCGTATAGGAGTATGGGCATCTATATTTTAGATTTTTAGCAACGAAAAGTATAATATTTTGGTTTGTTTTTGAACAATCATATCTTTCGTCTTAAAATAATCATATTTTCTTAACACTTAATTAAGCATAGGAATTTCAGTAAAATATTTGCAAAGATATACAAGATGAAATCAATGATTCGAGAATCATATTCAGAAAATTTCAGTAAAAGTATTCAAGTAAATTTGACCCGAGGGAGTGAAAAAAGGTAATACTGCAAATTTCATGAATTCATTTCTCCAAAATAGGAAACAGTGTATATGGCCAATGAGGAGAAGTGAAGACATTATCAGGGGAGTTGCCAATATAACATGGGCTTCTCCAAAGTTCTTCCTCAATCGAAAATGAAACAAATAGGAAAATATTTTGAATAATTATAACTTTAAATCGGAAACAAGAACTTTAATGACTGAAAACACAGAAACAGATCTTCTACCTTCGTAAAACTACAGATGCATTCGTAGCATCAGGCTGTGATGTGGAGCTAAGGAACGACATACACCAGCCAGAAAATAGAACACCTCAATAAATGCCTCCATGAATACAATGTACATAAAAATTTCTAATAATCCCTTAACAATATAACAAGAAGCTATATAAGACTTAACATTGAAATTTCTTCCCAACTTTTGCATATCCCAATCATCAAACACCCAGTGATCACATAGAAAATTGAAACAACGAACGTTAATCAGTGATGTATAATAACAGATTCAGCATTCAAAAATCATTTTGAGTCCAATTTCTTGTCATTATAGCACGAGCGTAAAATAATGTAGAAATAGTTACAGATTGTCCTAAAGAATTCTCAACTTCATAAAACCAATCCAAGCAGTAATATCAAGCGCATCTTCAGAGTCGATAAATGAAAATTAAACACGGATTATTGTGGTATCAAAACCTTCTAGGATTCATGACTGGAGATGTGACTGTACGCAATCCGCCAACAGAAATAGAGATCACGCCGCGGCTAAAAATTCAGTTCTGCGAATCAATTCAGATAAGAAAACGCATCAAGTGAAAAAAAATTGATCGATACCAAATGCAAATCAGAATTAAAAGGGTTTTAGAAAGTTAAACCGCTAAATGATCGGATTGCAATCAGACAGCGTCTGATACTGGGAAAAACCGATTGGGAAATTATAGATCTGAAGGAAATCAATAAGAAGAGCATTGGCCCACCGTAGAATACAAATTAATGAGTATTTAGGAAAAAAAAAATCATAGATAAACATAAGACATAAGATATGAGCTATATTTATTTTCTGTTTTTTTTGAGCGATAATTTATTTATTTTCAAAAAACGATCTCATAAAACTTTTTTGGCTAGTATTTCCTGTAAAATTCATTTATTTTTTCTCCTTATTCAATTAAAAATTTATAAATAAATTCCTTCGTATAATTTTTCAGGAAGATGATGCCTAAATTGAATTAGTAGCTGCTGGCCTTTTGGATAATATACACCTCTTGTTGACCATAGCATTTTATAGACTTGAAATTCCATTGTTTTTATTTTATTTGTGTATACAACAACAGAAAGAAATGAATGAAAATGACCTAATTGTCTCGTGTATACCAAAAAAGAGAATTTTTCCTTCTACCAAATTATATAAATCCACCTCAAACTGCAACACTAACTATTTATTGGAATCTCCTCTAAAAAATCCAATTAAGTGGAATCTATTTGAGGCTCGGTCTTTCCACAATTTTCAAATTTTTTTTTCTTTAATAATTTAAAAATAAAAAATTATTTTTAATAATTGAAAATAGACCCTGTAAATTATAAAATAAGCATTAGACTACTACTCGAGTATGGTTTGCAGCAATTGGCATAATTTATTTTTAAATTGAAGTTTATCTTCAGTTCTAAGGATTTATTTTA
>AYJT01051515.1:0-14765 GCA_001278415.1 Ocimum tenuiflorum | reverse complement strand
AAACTCCCATAGTAGTTTCAAACCCTAGAATCTGAAAAACTAACAAGCCGAAAAACATGATTGATCCCGACAACATTAGATCATGAAAATCAAAGCAACACATAGAAAAAGGTAGAGAAAACACTAAATCTATGATTCCAGATCTTCGATCTTCCGCCTTAAGCTCTTAGATATGTTCGCCAACTTGTACCCCTTGGAAAATAGTACTTAAACTTCAAATAGGTCGTCCATATGATGTATTTATAGGCGAAGATATGATAATGATCGAACAGGGGCAATTCTGTAACTTTTGGAAAATTTTAATCAAATCTCGAGGGTCGATCGAGTCGATCGACATCCTGATCAAGTCGATCATCATCCGATCGGGTTGATACTCTTCCCAATCAAGTCGACCGTGTCAACACTTAGCTAATTTTCCAAAAACTTCACAAACTCTCTGGAATGGTTGATCAACGTGATCGACACCCCGATCGAATCGATCCAATTCCTGATTGATTGATCGGGTTCTCCTCTGAATTCTAAAATTCTCTGGAATGGTTGACCCACTTGATCGACACTTTGATCGGGCGATCAACATGATCAACTCAATCCTCAGCCTGATTGAGTCGATCCTCTTTCCAATCGATTCGATCCTTTCACATTCTCACACTTCGCCAATTTTTCACCTATTTTCACCTAAAAATTCACAAAACACGAGTAAACATACCAAAAATGCAAAATACTCAAAACATGACCAAAAACATTGATAAGTGGGTATTTTCTTCCTAAAACTTAACAAACCATGACTCAAAATACACAATTAAACACTCAAAATACACACTTATCACCTTGCTACGCGAGTTCACCATTTTAGCTCTAACTTTCGCGTTCAGACTCAGAATCGAGAGATTCAATTTGTGTTGGAAAAATATTTAAAGAGCTTTCCAAACATATGCATGAATGAGAAAAAGTCTAAGTATAATGGGAGCTTGAACCATTTTAGTACACCTTTGTCTCAACACCTTACTTCAAATGCTTGCTTTTTGTGTGTTTTCATTGATTTTTTCGTCACAAGCTTAACAAACACATCAAAACCTTACATATATCGAAATTAATCACTTTAAGATCATAAACTCATATGTTTATCATAAATATGCACACAAAACTTGTCTCCAAACATGAGAAAAATGGTTTTTGTCAACAGGTTCGTCGACGCCACAACCAGGCACGAGATGGTGGCCTTTATGGTCATGTTCTCAGGCTACAACCAAAAAATGATGGACGAGGACGACCAGGAAAAGATGGTATTCATGATGAAGCGTGGGGTATACTTTTACAGAGTCATGCCCTTTGGATTGAAGAATGTCAGTTTGACTCACCAGCACCTTGTCAACAAAATGTTCAAGGAGCAGATCGGAAGGACCTGGAGGTTTACATTGATGACATGCTCGTAATGTCAATTGAGCCCGAGGATTGTTAAGGATCAAAATCTCAAGACTATCGAACCAGGACCTCGACCGCCCACAGCTTCCGAGACTGCTGATCAAACCAAGACAAGGTAGAAAAGTCTTGAACCCCAGTCCTCAACCCCGGAACGAGTTCAAGATCCATGAGTTGGTTTGAGGAGAAGACCTTTGAGCCCCCTCTGGCCTCAAATTTCATCAGCCCAAAATCTACAAGCTCTCTCACAAAAAGTGCATCGATACCATCTTCACGCTTGCACACGTACAGGAAAGATCCAGAATGATTCCTCTGCTGAGTCAGCATGACACCGAAAGCATGACTCTTACCTCCTCTGCACACTTTGCAGATTGCCCCTTGCTATTTTTTATCTGGTCCTTAGCTTAGGGATTATTTAGATTCGTCCTGTATCAACTGTATAAATAGGGGACTAGTCAGCAAGAGTCACTCATTCAACACTTTCTATTTTATACTATAGCTCTTTTGTGTCCTATAGCTAAGTATTTTATGCTCTGTAATTTCTTACCCCAATGGTTGGAATCTTTATAATTTTCTCGTGTTAAATCTATAAAATATCAGTTAGTTCATTCCGGGGGACTATAAACCTTCCTAGAAGTCTTGGTGTCTGATTACAATCAAGCATGAGGCCTTTTTTTGATCCCCGATGAAAAATGAACCTCAACAATTTAGCGCCCACCGTGGGGCTATAGGCGACGAAACTAGTCAGGGATCGTTAGCAGAATCACAAAGTTCTTGCTATTTATCTTAATGTTATGACATAAGTTATGGAAATCACCTTAAGAGGTTTAGATCTTGCAGTTTCGGTCCTTCCTGAGACCGAATCCAAGCTCAACCCGCAAGATACTACCAGAGAGGAAGATGTAGAGGAAATCTCGATAGATCCATAAGATTTGACTCGAAAAACATTCATCGGAGCGACCTGGCCCCCGGTCTAAGGAGACAGCTCATCAATTTTCTCAAAGCTAAGAGGACTTTCACACGGTTGCATGAGAATATGACCAGGATTGACCTCAGCATCATGACACATAAACTTAAGGTAGATCCTACCTTCAAACCAGTCAAGCAGAAGTGGCGTCAGTTTGATCCAGGAAAGAATGAAGTAGTGGACGAGGATGTCGGGAGCCTCCTTAAGATTCACGCAATCTGGAAGGTGAAATACCCAGAGTGGCTATCCAATGTCGTGGTAGTAAAGAAGAATAATGGTAAGAATTGGGTCTATATCGATTACACCGACCTCAACAAAGCATGTCTAAAAGATCCCTTTCCATTGCTGCATATAGATCGGATCATTGATGCAACCGCCGGGCATGGGATGATGTCATTCGTGGATGCCTTCTCGGGCTATAATTAGATTATGATGGATGAAAAGGACCATGAGAAGATTGCATTTATGACCAACAAAGGATTTATTATTTTCGAGTCATGCCATTCGAGTTGAAGAATGTCGGTTCGACATATCAGTAGCTCGTGAACAAGATGTTCGCCAAATAAAATAATGGAAATTTCTGGGTTATCTTGTGACTTGGAGAGGTATCGAGGCGGTTCCTAGCCAAATAAAAGACATCAAAAGCCTTCGAACTCCCACGAATGCGAAGGAGATCCAGCGTATGATAGGGAGACTAGTGACGCTCAGTAGGTTTGTGTCAAAGTATTTTAAGAGGACCCAGCCTTTCTTCAAGGCTTTGAATAAGGCAGGGAAGTTTGAGTAGACAGCCGACTATGACTCTTCCTTCGAAGAGTTGAAAGGATACTAATCGAACCCTCTTTCAATGTCGAAGCTTATTTCAGAAGAGCTACTATTGCTATATATGGTGGTCTCTGAGTCAGCAATGAGTGGTGTTCTTTTCTGGAAAGACGGAGAAAGACAGCACCCGGTGTATTATGTCGGCAAAATATTGGCCACAATGGAAAAGCTTGTACTCGCACTCATCAATGCCTCGAGGAAGTTGAGGCTACACTTTGAGTCTCACCCCATCAAAGTTTGATTTTAACTTTGAGGCTATACTCCGATCGCTGCTTGCCAAGCTTGATTTAATTGGTCGGATGATGAAATGGGCTGTGAAGCTGGGAAAAAAAGGGCTCGAGTTTAAATCTCGAACCTTGATCGAATCTTAGATCTTACTGATTTTGTGGCTGATTTCTCAATCGGCCTTCATCTCAAAGTCGAGCAGGAGTTGCTCAGTGTTTCAACTGCGAAGGAGTCACCCTGGACGTTGTCTGTGGATGGTGCGGGTAATCAGGAGGGTAGTGGAGCTAGGCTCATTTTAGAATCGACCAGAGGTGAAGTCATCGAGATATCCATCTGATTCTCATTCGTGGCAATGAATAATGAGGTAGAGTACGAGGCCGTGATACTTGGCCTCAGACTAGCTCTGGAATTCAAAGTTTCTCGAGTACTCGTGCAGAGTGATTTACAGCTCGTGGTCGAACAGCTTTCGAGTGAATTTTAAGTGAAAAGTGTGAAATTACAACAATATCTCGACCTGTTAAACAGGAGCTGCAACATTTTGAGAGTGTCGACGTATCTCAAGTACCAGAGAGCAGACCACACACGTAGATGCCCTTGCCAACCTCACAATCGATGTCGTGACCAAGGAAAGCAGAGTCATCCCAATGGTATTCGTGTAGTGGCCTTTCACGAAAGGGGACGAACTCGAGGGTACGGTAGCCTCGGTAGCCGAGGACTCGAATGATTAGAGAACGGAGATGTTGAGGTATTTAAAGAAATGAACCGTCCCAGGAGATAGGATAACAACTCTCAAACTTTGAAGGAAGGCAGGCCAATTAGCCATATTGAATGACTAGTTGTACAAGAGGTCCTTCCAAGGACCACTACTCAAATGCATCACACAGGTGTAAGGGCTTGATGTTCTGGAAAATCTACACAGTAGAGCTTGCGGCAACCACTAGAGTAGTCAAAATCTCATGCATCGAGTACATTCAGCTGGGTTCTATTGGCCCAGGTTAAGGAAAGATTCAAAAAACCTTAGAAAGAGTTATCGTAAGTGCCAAAAGTTCGAGGAAATGAGTAGTGGTCAAGCCAAACTAATACACCCAAGTTTTTCGGCAAGGCCTTATACGCGGTGGGGAATGGATATCGTCGGGAAGTTACCTCAGTGGACAGGACAGAAAGAATACATCCTTCTCATCACTGATTATTTCACAAAGTGGGTAGAAGTAGAAATAATACCTCGAATTCAAAACATTGAAGTCATCAACTTCTTGTGGAAAAACATTATGTGCCGATTCGGTACACCTCGAGAGATCCACACTGACCACGGTCCTCAGTTCATGAGCTAGAAATTGCAGAACTTCTGTGACGATTGGGTCATCCTTATGACTTTCTCAACTCCTAGATACCCAAAGGCTAATGTTTTAGCAGGATCGACCAACAAGATGATTATTGGGATTTTAAATAAAAAACTCGACAATCACAAGTCCAAGTGGGTAGAAGAGTTGTCGGGGGCATTATGGGCATACCTCACTTGTCACTGGAAGGCTACAAGCCGTCCCACCTTGTGAAATCTCGAAAGTGAGCCCTCGAGTCAAGTCATTTGATCCAAAATGCAATGAACAACAAATGATGGTAAACCTTGACTTGTTGCACGAGTGTCGAGAGAAGGAAATGCAGTGGATTGCCATACGGCAAAGACAAGTGTCTAGGTACCTGGATAAGTCAGTTCGAGCGTGATCATTCCGAGTAGGAGATTGGGTACTACGCCGAGTCTTCCCGAGCACTCAAGATGAACACGGGCAAGTTAGGGGCAACATGGGAGGGCCTATATCACATCCAGCAAGTCATTGACAGTGGTGTGTATATTCTCTCGACCCCAGAGGGAGTTTGTGTTTCTTATTGGTGAATTCATTGCCTTGAAGGACATCCTCCATCTGCAAGATCGAAAGTTAACATAAGATATCCGTCAGAAATGAAAAAAGTGAGTAAGCGCATCGTACCTTCTTTACGACCTCGATGGCCTCGAGGCCGTGTCTATATCCCAGAGCTCACACACCCATAGCATGCTCAAAGTCGTCCAGACCTACAGGGGTTAGAGACTTGGCTGGGGGCTAAGTTTCCCCAAAAGTCTTCTTTAGATGCTTGAGAAGGACCTTATCCTCAGAGTCGGAGTCTACTTCCATATGGACAGCTTCTAGTGGAGGGTTGTGACCCTCTTGGTTATCGTCAGTGGAGGAAGTGAAGGAACAACAGTCTTCGAGCTCCCACCAACCTCATCCATAGGGCTTGTGGTTTTCTTGGCAGGACTCTTAGCGGGGGCGACTTTCTTGGCCAAGTGGGCGAGCAGGACATCCTTATGGAATTTCATGTTGTCAGATGAAGGAGTCACCGTGCGCGGTGGAGAAGGCGGGTGCTTTGGAGATTCTTGGTGAGAAGAGAGTTAGAGGGCGTGCTTGCCATGAAGTGGAGGCCATGAGCGGGCCAACTGCTTCTGAGATTGCTGGCAATGCTCACTCGATAGAGTTCCTTATCTAAGAGATCGGGTCGGTGAAGGCCTACAAGGCAGAACAACAGTTAGCATATTAGAAGCAGCAGAAAGAAATAAATAAATATAAAAAATCAGAGTACGACAAGTCAAATTACGAGTAACATCGCCAAATTTGGCGCGGAGAGTTGGATTTATTCAGGGAATCTGGATAAAAATATCGATTGTGTCCACCCGGAACTGTTGGAGGGGAGTTTGTCGACTAGGGGGGAGTCATTTTTATCACCACCCCATGGGACCACACAGTAATAGCACTGTCTGGTTACTATATTGAGTCGGAAAAGGTGGCGCCACTTGTTAATGGAGGGACACTCACTTCAGCGTAATCAGAAATAGTGAGAAGGGAAATGGCATGCATCTACCCTAATGGAGAAAGTTGCATCAGAGCGATGCGGTAGTGGTCGAGAATTTGGACAAAGGTTGGAAAAACCTTGTAACCGGCCGGAGGGTTATCACATCTGTCATAGGAAATTTCACTCTTATCTATCTCACAATCCCTAAACTTCTTTTTAAGAGACCTCTCGGTCAGTAAAAGATTGAATAAACTAAGAGAAGGAAGGAGACTGCCAAAAAACTAAACTGCGATGTCGACGGAGAGAAACACTCTAGAGAGAGAAAGCACCGATGGTTTTGAAATTTGAATCGTGAGAAATTATTACAGTTAGAGTTCGCGACCCTCTGTATTCGCACCCAAAAATCCAACAGACGCCAACCAAAGACATTGTTTTGACAGGTAAGTGATAATCGGTCTTTTGGCATGTGTTTTGATTGAGTTGTTCGTGTCATTTTGGCACGTGTTTAAGTCGTTGTTTGTGTCATTTTTGACCGATTATCATTGTTTTGTGTTTCGCTCTTGTTTTCCTTTGTTTTGTAGGTTTTCGGGTGGAAGGAATGATTTTTGGAAGTAATTAGTCTTTTTGCATGTGTTTTGATTGACTTTTGTCATTGTTTTAGTCGTTGTTTGTGTCATTTTTGACCAATTATCATTGTTTTGTGTTTTTCTTGTGTTTCATTCTTTTTTTCCTTTGTTTTGTAGGTTTTCGGGTGAAAAGAATGATCTTTGGAAGAGTTTTGAGTTGCTGGTACTGAACCAACGACCGGCGGTTATGTCCCGTCGAGCTTTGTCTTGCACTCCAAACTCTAGGGTCATCAATTTTACCCCAGTGACTGATGGTTCTCCAGCTTCAACCAAGTCATCAATCAATGGCTCAGTCCCAGCGGTCGAGGGCTGAGATTTTTCGTGGGCTTTTCAGCCCAGGTTCCGGGATTTAGCCCTAGTTTTGTCCAAACCAATAAATAGGGGTTCAAGTGACGTTTTGGATTTATTTGTTTCCTTACATTTGTGGAAGTAACTTATTCCATTTTCTTAGTTAATTTAATCATGCTTTCGATTTAATCGCTTTCATGAGTAGTTAATTTATCCAGTGGTTCTAGGGTTTGTGTTGTAAACAATGGTTTGAATGAATGAATGAATGACTGAATCGAGTTCCAATAATTCTTTGAATCTTTCGATTTCCATTTTTATTCCATTGAATCAACCAAAAGTTTTTCTCATTGAGTTTTAAATTAATATTATTCAAATAAAAAGTTTGGGAAATTAATGGAGTTGGATTTCGAAAAGATTAATTGGAGTAGATTAGGTTTGAAACATTTAATTAGTTTTGATGTTTGAACCATTGAGAGTTTTTTATTACTACTTACAATCAAAAGATGCAAAAAAGGGTTTTGAAAATCTACATCACATATTGGCTCAAAAGGTTGTGTGTGATAAATTTTGCAAATCAACTCATTCGAAGTTTTATTGGTGATTGATTCTCATTTGTTATTTCTTACTTGCGTTTGTGACATGATCCTAAAATCCCCATTTGCTTTGTGTGATTTCAATTTCAGTAGATTAGAACCTTCTCTCATGATTGTTTGGCTAGACAATAGAGATATCGATATGAATTAATGCTTGACGACGTTTCTTTACACCCAGTCCCTGAGTTCGATCTTTTTATAATTGCGACCCATTTTCTATCAAAGAAAACTCGTATCAGTAAGTCACTCAGAGAATACCATCCATGATGCATTCTTACACTTTTCATTTAAACCCAAAATGTTGATCTACCATACTTGGTGCTGCATAATCCCCTCAAGGATGTTTGGTATTGTAAGTATAGCTCGCACTGGGGGCTGCTCAATGTACGACTGTCCTCAACGCTCGATAGTTCTTGGTTGATAACACTCACAGTTCAACAATTATATACTCGGGGTGCACCACTATCTAAAATTCATTATGGATTTCTTGGAACTCTACTTTTTCTTCTGTGCCACCACCAATTTTGCTATTTAATGTTAATTATTATTTGTTTCTTCACATTAACCTATTAAGGATTTAATTTCCTATTTTTTGTGTATTGAAAAATTTTAATCGACACAAACGAGTATTAAATCAGGAATGAAAAATAATCAAAGAAATAAATTTATAATGAATTCACAGTTGGTCAAGTACAAAGTGCAAGGTAATTATAATAAATTTATAATGATACCACGAGTAAGGAACTCGAACTTCCTCTGCTCGAATATACACACCGCTGCCGATGGCTTGCTCGATGCGATACACGCCCTCCCATGTTACCCCTAACTTGCCCGCATTCGCCTCTTGAGTGTTCGGGAAGATTCGGCGTAGTACCCAATCTCCTAAGTATGTTTATGATATTGTAGTATTGTATTAGATTTATTGATGGGATAGAGTTAAATAAAAAATGACAATAATTTAGGATATTATTAAACTTTGAAATACTTATTTATGTTTTAGATTGTTTGAGTCAATATTAATTCAATTTTATTCTGTTGAAATCTTTAATATTTAAAATATGAAAAAATATAATAAAAATAGGCCCACCGCCTAGGTCCTGCCTAATCCCCATATAGGTCGCCTAGGCGCTAGGTCCGTTTTGGCCGCCCGACTACTGCCTAGCGACTTCTGCAACATTGGCTACTACTCTAATTTAAGATATATTCATCAGCGTTTCCTCTTGTAAAATTAAATTTGTTGTTTTTAAGAAAATATAAAGGAGTTATTGCCAAGTTGAACATGAGTTTCCCTCGGTTAGGACCGAAGGAAATTGACTGGATCGAGATGAGCTGGATCAACTTTACTCTCTGCTTCTCTATCAAAAATCAAATACCGTTGGAAATTCTACTAAAAAGAACCGTGAAAACCACTATGCGGTTTCAATGAAAAGTCAGATTTTCTCTACAAACCATTCCCAAAGTCTGTGTATCAAGGAAATGATTTATACGAGAAGGAATAATGGATCTTTTTGGTGGAAAAATGGAAACGACTGGGGAGGTGAGCTCCCATTTTCTCACAAAAAAGAACTTGTTCTACATACAATACTTGTATCATAGCGGTGGGATGATGAATAATGAAGCTAAGAAACATCTTGATTGAATGCAGGGTTGTAAAATGCAGAGTAGGCGGATGTCTAGTCGGCGCTAAATGGGCCCACCCGCATCCCATTATCAAGTCGAACGGTGATAGTCCGAACAGGACGCTGTAAGGTGGTGATTGGCAACACCTACTTGGTGTTGCCATTTGGATTTCTTCTCTTCACATAGAAATGGAGACTTGTGTTGTTGCCATTTATAAGTACCCAATTTGACGGTCTTGATCCCTGTTACACAACGGTGTTATATTACTTAGATTATTGATAAGTGTACAAATCAAGGGAGATAAATCATGCCCTAAATAGAGAAAGATCATATCATAATTAATCTCCCTTGATTGGTACACTTGTCAATAATCCAAACAATGTAACACAATGTGTAACACCACTGTGTAATAGGGGATCCAAACCGCCAACCTAACAGTCTATGCAGAAGTCGGTTCCTAATGTCCAATTATCGCCTAATGAATCATTTACTCCCTTCAACCCAACTTAACAAAATTAATAAAATAAAAGTATTTAATTGCAATAAGCAAAAGTCGTTTACCATAAACGTATCTATTGTTAACTGAATTTTGCTTCGTAAAACGCACACTCCTTTTGAGTAGAGGTGGGACGGTACGGTACACCGTGCCTTTTTTGCCACACCGCATGTCGTACCATAAACTAACTGTCGGTCCCAAATCAGAGATATATAGATATGCGGAAGTGTTAGTTTTAATAAAATAGTTGCAAGAATGAAGCTTGATTTTATATTAGCTGACTTAGGAGTAAGTTAGCTAGGTTGCTTAAAGATGTTTGTCGTGTAGTCAGTTAGGACTTATTTAGTTATACTCCAGCTACTGTAAGATAATTAGATTTTAAATACTTTAGCAGGAATATAATAAATCTGTAAATGAACACAGATATTATAGAGGTTCGGATTCAAATAATCCTTCGTCCTCTCTTCCTTCAGATGAAGGGAATTCAATAATCTTTGTTATACACGGTATCACGAATACGGTTTATAACTAGGATCCTTGTGAAACAGAAAGCCTTAAGGCTATCAGTCATAGGCACAGCTGATCTTGAGGCTTTACCGGAGTCGGCCTTCTAGGCTTCGTAGATCGACAGGTGAATGTTTAAGTTCCCTTCAGAATGTGAATGATTGATGGTATGATGTTCTGATATAGAAATCCGAGAACGGTCTCAGAATCCTTGACTGTAAAATAACTTTTGGACTTTCGGTGGGTCTCGAGTTAGATAACTCAAAACGCTTGAATGCTTGAAGATGAAGAGTGAGAATAAGGCTTTGAGCAAATGGAGAATCAGTAGTCTTCACTCTTTGTTCTTTTCATCTATTTATACTCGACGGATTTGAATAGTGTCGTTAGGAGGCAGGTGGAAAGCATGGGTTGAATAGTTAAATCCGTTGTTAGAAGAATAGAGCCGTTGTTGAACTTGCACCAGGCTTTTTTAGTGGTTTATCCACTAGTAAATCAGCTTTCGGCTATGGACTGTTGGATATTACCTACTATCAGAGTACCTTTTTAGGAACATTCCGAAGGTCAGCTCTGATTATTCTTCTTTTTGTCTCAGTTGTCCAAAACAAAACTAGTCTTGACTTTTGACTTGATAAAGAAAGATTCTTCGGATGTCGGCTCTCTTTTTAAAAGTCAACTCTGGAGTCAAACTATTTTTAAGTCAGCTGCTAGTTCTAGAAGAACTGCTGCTGGGTTCTTTTCGCAGCTGATTATCTTCAGCTGTGCGACTCACAGTTGAGATGATATAGCTGGATCAGCTACCATTGTAGAACCAACTCTTCAGAAATATTCTAAGTCTTGATTTTTCCAGCTTCAGCTGTCCGCAAACCTATGCTATTACAGATTAGACCTATACAATATTACATGCTAAGATCAGTTCTAAACTATTGACATGGTTTCTGACATCATCAAAATATTTTAATTCCTAACAATTTCCCCTTTTCTGATGCAGTCAAAGGCATTTGCGACTGAAAAAAAAAACGGAAGAAGTGAAAGGAGTTACAGACTTACTTCCCCCTTAACTTATTCTTCCCTAGCTATATCTTTCCTTATCATGCATTTAAATATAACAAGTGTTAAACAACTTGTTTTGGGAATAATTAGATCCTTGGAATGTAAGGAATAATTATAGCTGACAACGATTACACGTAACTGTGCATACCCAGTTGTAGCTATTAAAAGACAAGAGATATGATCTTTTAGATAACAAAATATTGTCATTCAAAGATGTAGTCAGTTGCATTTACTTTGAAGTTCAGATTACACTATACATGAGTTTGAGAATATAAAGAATATATAATGCAATCATAACTAACTGACTATCAATCTATTCAACTGATCCCTTCTTCTCTCTACTTCTTAGCCACTGCTTTCTTCTCTTTAGCTTCTCTTCCTCTTCTTCAAGGTGTTGCTTCCAAAGAAAGAGCCAGGTCCAGACTTGGTGTGAAAGACGAGGATGGTTGCACTTCTGGGAGAGCAATAATCTATAGTTGAGAAGGATGGGAAGGATCAACTGGAACAAACTGGATAGGAGTAGCAGTCAGCCAGGCTGGAATGGTCACCTCTTAGGGAGATGCAGTGATAACTGGGGCCGAGGAGAGCTGAGGTCGTACTCCCGAAGCAGCTGAGGAGGGATCCTTAGGAGCTTGATCAGAATGAGCTGAAGATTGTTGAGGATTCGCCTATTTGATTGGTAGTCCCTTATCTTCATTAACATTAGGTAGGATTGCTAAATCTCAGCTAAAGGGGCCAAGACGTCCTTAGAAGGAGGCGGAGGTGGAGGATAGTCGGCTGGCAACTCCTCAGTGCCAGCTAAATAGCTACTAGTTTCAGCTCCGTCCTTCTTGATGTCGGCTGGTGCAACCTTTGATAAAGAGATAGGCAGCTGAAAGTCCATATATGTTTCCTTGATCAGTGAAGCCAGATGATCAGAAGATGTGGAAGGAAGAGAAGGGTTGATTGGCTTAGACTGAGGACTAGACTGCTTGTCCTTGGGTCGATCAGACTCAGGAGTGGCAGACAGCTGGGAGAAGGTCTGGCCGATAGCTAGAACTGGGTCAGATGGAATGTTAGAAAAGATGAGTTCATCTACCAGTTCGTGAGGAGCTGGGGACTTCAGTTGAGGGAGATCTGAAGCTTGATAGGCCACTCGATAGCCACAGAGTTCTAAGACTCTGTTGAGCAGTTCATTCCTCTTGATGGGTCAATCCTCGCGAATCTGAGTCCACTCCTTGACCCATTTCTCTTCGTTCTTCCAATAGGTGGCTCCCATCCTGGTCAATAGGATGACCATATCTTCCAGATCTATAAAGTGCCTCCATTAGAAATACTTTGGGACACGATGGGCTTCCTGTAGGGTCAGCTGAACGTACGGATCATCATGTCTTCCAACTGCCTCTATAATTTAAGCCATCTTTGATTGAGCTGAGCTTTCGGTCAGATCCTCTATCTCCTTGCTCCATTTGAGGATATCTTGGTTCTCTTAAGAATCTAAGCGAAGGGGTAGGCACAGCTCATCTATCCTCTGGCATAGATGATGTGAGCGAGGAAATCCTGAGTCCGAATTGGACATTATTTTTGAATTTGTGTATAGTGGGGACGGTGTGGTTCCTTTCAATATTCTCCAACAGTTTGTTGAAGACAAACTCAGCCAGTTTGCCTTGATCCCATCATTGATGGCCATCCTGGCCTTGTATTTCTTGGCTGACGGCTCAGCCTTTGTCCTCAGGTGACACATGACCATTTTATTCACTACTTCGAGGAAAAGACCGTAGGAATGACTGAGGGAGCCTTTAGGAGTTTGCATTTTGAATTTAGGCTCTGTCTTCTTGTCTGTGTCCCTCCACCTCAGCTAGTGAGACTTTTTTGGCTGATCGGCGTCATCCAGTTATTTAGCTATCTCTCGTCCCTCCATGGACAAGACAAAATGTTCGTGCAGGAACAAGAGGGACACAGTGATTTATACCCCGTAGACCTTGGTCGTGAAGGACCTATGGTCTCCTGCAATCCATGCCCTAACATAAAATTCTGCAACTAGGTCTGGATAGAAATATTTGGGTGTTGAGGTCACCATCCTCAGCACTGTGGCTTTCTCCAACTTTGCCACAAACTTTGTACAACCTTCCGGATCATCCTCAAAGTGGCATTTGAGGACGAAAGGTTAAGGATCTTGTTTTTTTGCACTTGTAGCTGGTAGCTCTATGCATTGGTCGGTTTAGAAGGATCGTCTTTGGCAATGGTTACCAGATTAGGAATTGGGGTTGCTTTTAGTATCTTGACTGAGTCTGGGTAGAAGAAGCCATGGAAATGATGAAGGATTTGATTTGGGGTTTTGAAGGAGGTTAAGGTTTGTAGGATATAAGGGGTGAAATATGATCGAGAATGGAAAATCTCAAACGGACATAGGAGATACCTTCAAATAGGTATTTTTGAAAAGGAATGGATGGCTGGGATTAAATGGACTGTTTATATTCAATGATCCAGATCAGCTGTCCTTGCATAGTACAGAGGCGGTTTCTGATCTTTTTGAACGTGTGCATACGCTTTTACACGTGGAAACTCCCTGTTGGCTCATTTCAGCGGGCAAGTCTCATCGTATTAAATGAGCATTTATGTCATTCAAATTTTGAATTAAATGATATTAAGCCCCTGACTTAAATAGCCTTCGGCAAATATTCCCTCTTAATTAATGAGAGTAAACACTGAGAGCTGTGACTCAATTCCTTATTCATCAACTATCTTACTCTGACCAGTTAATGATAGACACACAGCTGAGAGCTTGGACTCAGCTGTCATCTGACTTAGTAACTGACAACTAATTGATTAATGAACTTCCCACTCAGTGTGATCAATTCATCAACCAATTAGTAACCTTGGTTAGTTCTTAGTCCATCAGCTAAGAGCTGAGACTCAACTGACTGACTTCTAGAAATATATTACACTTTGGTCAGATTATAGTAACCAAGCTGAGGGCTGGGACTCAGCTGCCAATATTCCAAAATAGTATAATTGAGAGCTGGGACTCAGTTATCCTTCAGTTATCCAAAGGACACAACTGAGAGCTTGGACTCAGCTAGCTTCTTCCGTAGAGACAATTTTTTATGAATGAGAGCTGGGACTCAGTCTTTTCAATATTTCAATCGTCTCCTTCAGTTATCATGTCCAGTTCGAAGAGACCTAGTTGTAGACACAACTCTTTAAATTGGGACTCCTGAAGTGGTTTGGTGAGAATATCAACAAATTCATCCTCAGTTCTGACATATGCAATCGAGACATCCTTCTTTTCCACATGATCGCAAATAAAATGATGACGAATGTCGATAGGCTTTGTCCTTGAATGATTAATTAGA
>AYJT01051495.1:0-14463 GCA_001278415.1 Ocimum tenuiflorum | reverse complement strand
ACTTTTTTTTTTTTTTGAGACTTTTTCATTTTTATCTCTTCAACCAAAACTTTGGAAATAAATAACTTTTAGAGTAGTTTAATTTTTTTTTACAAATTTGAAACGAAGTTTTAAGGTGATGCTGCAAAAGTTATCAAACTATTTTTTCAGAAAAAAACTTATATAAGAAAGGATATTAAACTATAGTGAATCAAAATGTATACTAAATTTTTATTTTTTTTTCCAGTATGATACTTATTATTTTTACCCTTATATTATTAACAAATTACATTCATTTTTATTATTTTAAATATGGTAAGCAAATAAAAAGAAATTTAAATGCTATTATATAATTTTGTTAATATAATCATTCATACTTCGCAACAATTGTGATTATCTTTTCATTGTAAAAATTTCATTTATGGGGCAAATAACCACGGATAATAGTGTTGGCCGGAACATTTATGATGTTTACCTTGACGAGTAAGATTTCCACTTATTAAAAATATTATATTTTATTTTTTTAGTTGAATATTACATCATGTACATTAATACATGAATATGCATATATAATATTTTGGCATTTTATGAACATTTTTATTAATGACTTGTCGCTTGAATTTAAAGATTTATTGATTATAGCGTGTTGTTTTTATATATGCCTATGTAATAACCGTCGCAATTAAAGCCCGAAATAAAATTTTAGTAATTAATTTATTGTTAAGTTTCACTTGGCAAACATGCAAGTGATTTAATTAGTACTTTTCTACTTTAGTAATACAAATAATAATGAGATAAATAAGAAATAATGAATAATCATAGTTATCCTAACCTCTAACACACACGCACACATTCAATCTCTCATTCGACATTAGAGAGAGAGAGGGTAGAGGATACTGCGAAGGAGGAATTTTGCAAAAAGAAATCGAAGGATCAAGTTGAGGGTATAATCTAATAATTTTCTGAAACATAGTAATAGCTAGTATGTATATCGCTGAAAATGAAAAAGGCTGTTGGCCTATGGTTTGGGATGACATTTATTTTTATTTTGTTTTAACGAGGATTTACATGAATTAATATATTTTAGCCAGTAATTTAGAGGTTTTAATAGCATACATTTTGGGAATATTTAAGAATATATCTAGTTCAATAATTACTATTTGAATTTCATATGCACAAGAGTTTGACTACATACAAATATCTAGGCTAATTCGGTAATTTGCAATTATTGAAGGTGATGTGCAACAGATTAGTCGGAGCAATCCACTCTAGTATTTAGAGAATTATAAGCTAAAGGTGGGCTTTCTTTTACTTGAAAATCAAATTTGCGTTCTAAATGTTACAAAATGCAATCATTTGAAATATTTTTTGTTTGCAGAAATGATTAAGCATGCCTAAATGTTTGTATGCAATTCCTATCTGAGTTAGAAAGGCAGCCAGAGAGTTTATGTAAAAAATCTGGGCTGGAGAATTGCAACCAGAGCCTCGTAGCATTTCGAATGCCAAGCTAATTAAAATGATCGTATTTCGAAGACTTACGAAAGCCAAGATTAGTGTACTATGGTATTTAGACCTGTTGGGAGAAAGGTCCCACTTCTTAGTCACAACCCTTAAATAGATAGTGTGTTGTTGGAATAAGATATAAAATGCGCATTTGAATGAAGAAAATATTTTGGAGCATATGGATTGGATTTCAAATAAAACTCTGTGTGTTACCTGTAATGATAGAAGGCATGATGACAATCATGTGTCTGTAGTTTTGGCAATGTGTTCACTGAGTATGAAGTACTCAGCCCTGCATGTGCTTTTTGAACATGCAGGTGAGCAGATGAACGGAGACCGAGTCTAGCTAAGCTGAGCAAGTTATTAGCTACTGTAAATATATAGTAATGAATAATGCTAGCAGAATTTCATATCTTTTGCGCACTCTGATACTGGTCATTTGTTATGTTATGACATGTGATGTTATGTTATGTTGTGTTCTATTTCGTTAAGATGTTGTTGCCTCCTTGAAGCTTGATTCTCAATATTTCCATGATAATCGTTTGATTGATACTATTTCGGAGGTACAGCCTTGACCTTCCAGTCATGTCCTGGTGGACCGACTCCCCTTCCAAAGGCTGGGCCGTGGCAGTCAACATAAATGACATCTTAATAGTCATAATAAAATTTTGAGTTAATACTCAACAACTAATATCGTAAAATTATATCGAGTATACATTTGTCTAGGATAATATAAGAGTTTAATTATTGATTGAAAACCCCAGAGAATACAATCATTGAATGCAAATACTAGGAATAAGAAATCCTATCCAAAGAAACATGACCTCCAGAAGCGTCGGGGAGAGCAGCTGAAAGAGGAGGTGGAGGAAGAGTCCCGAGCATATTTGGCTAGAAGACCCGCAGCGAGGTTGCCTTCTCTGAAACAATGGACGATCCGATTCCGGAAGGAGATAATTTGACGAACATCGTGTATTTCCTTGTCCAGCAACCACGGAACTTTATGTTGGGATTTTGACGAGAACAAGGTTGTCCGTCTCCGCTACAACATCTTGCTGCAATCCAAGAAGAAGGGCTTTAACTTTCGCCGCTAGAGACGAGTGAACCGAGAGCCGAATTGAAGCAGCAAACAGTAAGAGTCCATCATTATTTCTGATGAGGTATCCTGCTCCAGAATAAGCTCCATAAGTTCCAGACGCCAAGCACCGATTTCGACCAGCTAAGAGATCGTTTCTTCCTAGGTAGCAGATGACTACAGAGACCAAGGTTGATTAGCTGTGCGAAGAGGACCGGCAACAGAGAGATTCTGGAAAAATTTATAGACATTCCGAATAACAAAAGGAGTGGAGAAAGAACCTCTCTCATGGGTGATTGCTTCCAAATTTACCACATGATAATGCTCGGCAAGATGGACTGAAGAGTTGAAAGTAAAGAACCAGTTTGTGAATCCCACCATCGTTGCAAAAGTAGCCAAACCGAGCTAGAATGCAAGGAGACTCCTAACAGACCTCCAAAATGGCTCCAGCTAATACAAACTTTCAAACAAAAAGCATGGGAATGATGAAATGTGTCCTCTGAGGCTTCGCACATAACGCATCTAGTGGGGAGATTGTAACCGCAGCTGCAAAGTAACTTAGGCGAAGAGATGAACCCATTGAGAATACGCCACATGAAAAGAGAGACCTTCAGAGGCTGCCATATCTTCGAAAGGTACATCTGGATTGGGCGGCGAGATCGAACTACCTGATAAGCGGTCGCAAGGGAGAAAGCGCCATCGATAGAGGGCTTCCAAATCCATCTATCATTAACTGCATCATCAAGGAACAAGAAGGAGACTGGAACAAAGAAACGTCGATCCTCTGGGAGACACGCAAGAAGGTAGTCTCGCTGATATAGTGGAAGAGAACAAAAGTCATCGAGCGAGAGATAGTAAGACCACTAGTAAATAGAACTCCACCTCATGTCCAATCATCAAACCGAAACGAGGAATTCATTTTATAAATGGAGACTTGAGCATGGCTAGAAGCAAGAGAATTCACCGAAACCTATGCCGCCAGGAAGTTTTGGCCCTTTTCGCAGAGGAAAGAGATGCTAAGAACTGGGCCCAAAGGCAACTTTGCTTCTTGTACTTCCACCAGGGTTTGAGGGAATAGGCTTTGACAAGGTCAGAAATTGATCGACAGCCGGACCATTCTCAAGCATCGGGTGACAAATATTTCTCCAAGAAGACCAGTCACGAATAACACCAAGATCAGATATTCCAGACAAAAATAATTGCTAAGATGCGCTCAATGTCTTTAATAATAGAGTTTGTCGGCATCATTGCAGCCCAGATATGTAGGAACATCGTAGAAAGCACATGGCGAATAAGCACTAGGCGTCCACCAGCAGAAAGGAAATTAACCTTCCAAGAAGTGAGCTTGAGTTAGAGTTTATCCAAGAGCGGCGGGAATACTTCATTCGTGCGCCGACCCTGAAAGAGAAGCAACCAAGATATGCCATGGGAAGAGCCCCCCGTTGAAATCCCGTTATAGATCGTATTGAATTAACAAGTATATCAGAACACCAAACTGACACAAAGAAGGAGCTTTTGGCTTTATTAGCCATTTGGCCAGTAGCAGTCTCATAAGTCCCAAGAAACTCAGAAACTGCCGCAATGAGTTTTTGTCACTCTTCATAAACCCTAGAAGGTCATCGGCAAAACAGAAATGGGTGATAGTAAGGGCCGACGGAGAAATATAATAAGGTTTGATGAGAAGAATGCTCACTAGATAACGGAAACAACAGGAGAAAGCTTCTATGAGGAGAATAAAGAGGCATGGAGATAGAGGATCTCCTTGCTTGATACCTCTCGAGGCCTTGAAGAATCCCGAAGGACTCCCATTAATCAGGACAAAGAAGAAACTGGAGAGAATATTGTTCATGATGAGGGTACCAAGCAGAGAGTGAAATCCAAATTTAAGAAGAAGATGCTCCAAGAAGGTCCATGAAACTCTGTCAAAAGCCTTCTGCATGTCAACCTTAAAAATGACAGTAGGATGTCGACCCTTGTTGTTGAGAAATTGAAGGGCGTCCTGAGCCAGCAAGATATTATCAATGATTTTTCTACCTGAGAAAAAGGCTGATTGCTCCCTAGAGATGATACGAAGCAAAGAAGGCTTTAGGCGATCCACAAGTATTCTCGTGAAGATCTTGTTAATAAAGTTGCACAAACTAATGGGACAGAAAAGCTCTTCGGAATGAGAGTGATAAAAGTACTTGAGATAGCTTGTGGCTCATGAGAAAAAATCCAGAACTGCACTCGTAACATCATTACCTATGATATCCCAAAAAGAGACATAAAAGGAACCGGGGAAGCCGTCGGGACCCGGAACCAAATCTAATCCCAAAGATTTCACAGCAATCAAGACTTCAAATTTTGAATATGCAAGTTATCCGCCGCTGAGATATGGGCCGATATATGATTAAGCAACACTTAAACCTCATCCTCATTTGAATCTGTGGAATCATCCGAGAGAAGCGTAGAGAAAAAATCCAGTGCATGCTGCACGATATCAGAAAGGTCAGAGAGCTAAGAGCCATAAGGCTTTTTAATCTTTGATATGGAGCGGCAGCCGATTTTTTCTTTGCTAACTTTGTGGAAAAAGATGGTGTTGGCATCGCCGTCCTTTAACCATTATGCCGGATTTCTACTTCCAAAAATCTTCCTCTTCTGATAAAGCTCGAAGAAGATGAGCCTAAGCCTGGTTGACAGAAACAAGAGCAGAGTCTGTTAGAGTCCTTTTTGGCTATATCAAAAGCATAAATGACAATATTTGTCAAACTTTCAATATATTCAAAATGACTTCTTTGTCCTTACTTTTTAGAAATTTAAAAATTCTATTTAGTTTGTCCGTGTACTTTGTCAGTCCAGCATTTTCAGGCATCATTTTCGGCATTTCCAACAAAATGTTTTAAAATATAATTTATAAAACTCCAACATATGTGTTATTTTCGGCAAAAATTTAAAAAAATAATTTATAAAAGTCTAGCATATCCGGCATTTTCAAGCATTTTTGGTATTTTTCATAAAATTGAAAATAATTAGAAAAATAAAATATTATTCTAATTATTATAAGTGCATAGAAATTCAAAAATATCTCCTTCAACACATTTTTTAAAACTAAAACTGGAAGTTACTACAAATTTGGTTATGTTGTGAATGTTTTTATAAAAATGACTACTGTGTTTTTTATTTTTGAAAAATCAAAGTGACTATTTTCAGTATTGTAGACATAATATAAATTGATGTATTTATGAACAGTATGAGGTTTGAAAAGATATATGTATTGTATTTGAAAGAAAATTGAGAGTTAGTATTTATTTTGATAGAAATTATAGTTTAATATCAATTTAAATACAAATATAATAGTTTGATAACCTCTTGAGATATTAACCCTTGATGTTTAACCTTTTGAGATATTAACCTTTTTAGATGCATCTTTCGTCTTGCATTGTCATTACATATGAGATTGACAAATTTTAATTTTAAAAAAATGTGAAATTAATCGGTTAGTCTTTCATCTCGTGCACTGACAAAATAAGAATATGAAAATTCTTGGTTGATTAGACTTGGAGTTTTCGCTTTTAGGTGATGGTTGTATGATTACTAATTTATCAATATATATCAACAATTAAGAGTATCGTATCCGCAAAGGCTGAGTGTGGAAAAACTATTTAAGCACTAAATCTAGGAGTGTGCAAAATCAAATCCGTCACAAAAAAAAAAAAACAAATCGAACAGATGTATTTTGGGCGGTTCGGGGTATATATGACTGAAATCGATTTAGCCGTCGGTTAAGATATGCTTATCTAGTTTTTATTTGGTTAAGCTCTCAGTTTTTTGGTTAAGTAATGCCTGATTTATCCCACCGACAAAATTATTGTGCATCTCGAGCCTCTCCTCCATGTTCTTTTTCTTTCTTACGTTTTTATCTCTCCTTATTTAACTATGATGGTTCCAAATTGAAGTACAAAGAAAATGTCGAATCGAACTTAGGACCCAAAGATAATAACAGACTTATTCAAGTCAGTTATGCTTTAATAAAATTTTAACTATCTAGTAGTACTTAGTCAGTTTTTGAATATACGAGTCAGCTGAGCTGACAAATTTCAAGATCAGTTTGATAGAGGGAAATGATAAAGGAATAAAGTGATACGCAAGTTTATAGAGGTTCGGAGTTCAACTCTCCAACATCCTCTCTTCCTTCGTACTTGAAGGGATTTCCATTATAAATTTAAATTTTTGATGTGTTTAAACACAAATTACAAAAGCTAATCTTCTCAATCGTTGTGCTTCACCACTCGAAGACTCAGGCACAGCGATAGACGAAGCCTTGATCCTCCCGATCTTTGCTCCTCGTCCTTCGCAGGGTTGAAGGTTTGAGTTCTCTTCTGGAATGAGAGTTGATTTTCTTAGACAAGTGTCTATGGATGTCGGAATCTACAGATGCAAAATTCAGTGATCGGAAAGTCCAGATGACTTCTCGTGTATAAGAACATGGTGAAATTGTTTAGAGCGTTAGAGAGAGCTTGAGATACCTAGAAGGATTCAAATCGCAATAGTTCCAGTAGTCGATACCAGAGGTGAAGTCTGGTATTATAGGGCTCTCCAAAAATATAGTCATTGGGGTTGTTGACGTCATAGATGGACAGAACGTCGCTTTTAGCTCCGCACTATGCATTTTCAATGAACAATTGAACGTTAGACACATGTTAACCAGCTTCACTGACATTCCTCATCTTTTTAGAACTTTTAACCTCGTAGTCCGTTGGGTAATGTTGATTAGGATGACTTGACTTCAATTTTAGGATGTCAGTCCGAGGAAGATCTCAGTTTGAAATATTCTCTGGACCAACTAGATTTCTTTTTCTTGTCTGCTCTTAACTCTTAGTTTTCCTAAAGAACACTGGTCAGCTATAACTGGGTCAGTTTTCTCCTGAAACTGTTAGTTACAATTCTTAATAGCTGGGTCAGTTTTATCCTCGAACTATCACCTCGGCTTCCTTAGAACTGCCAGTTTCAGATTCTCAGAACTGTATCTTCTATCACAGTTCTTTCTCCCACATAACTGAGTTTTCATCTCAGTTCTGGCTCCTCAGAACTGAGCAACCTTCTCAACTCTAGTTCCCCTTTAATTCGATCATCAATCTTGAACACTTCAATCTTCAGTCTACAAACTTCAGAACTGACTATCTAATATAAGGTTCTAGACTATTCTATGATTTACAATATAATAGTGGATCAATTAAACATAGTGATTTTATCATCAGGGTTTACATCAGTCAAAACCTATAATATTCCTAACAAACTACTCATTCAAAGTAGTTTTACATTGTACTCGCAAAAACTCCTAATCTTCTCTGTCTTAATGTCTCCCAACAAAACTTTCTCTAATCTCTTCATCTACATTCTTTTCCCACACAAATACATGGTTGAAATTTAATTTCCATGATATTCTTCAACAAATACGAAGTTCAAGCTTTGGTAAGGATTTTTTTCTCTCAATTTTTTGCCTTTTCTCCATGTGAGCTCGTTTTTTTTATCTCTTCTAGTTTATATGTTCATCTTTTTGTTTTCCAACCAATGACCTCTTTTTCTATATCGTTTAAATATTAAATACGCAATCT
Source organism: Ocimum tenuiflorum (assembly GCA_001278415.1). Taxonomy (NCBI): domain Eukaryota; kingdom Viridiplantae; phylum Streptophyta; class Magnoliopsida; order Lamiales; family Lamiaceae; genus Ocimum; species Ocimum tenuiflorum. The sequence goes on along the minus strand of AYJT01051495.1, from coordinate 6,315 downwards.
ATTACTAAACTTGTCGTTACACTTCATATTTGTTTTTTCATTTCAGTTGATCAACCATATCAATAATTTTTTTTGGTTGGTGATTGGATCGGATCGTTGGGAAATGTGATTGTAGTAGAGTCGGTAAAATATTCAATTGTCTTGATCGCATGGTGGGTATCTTAGTCAAATTTTACCTAAACTGGCTGAATGCACTCCCTTATTAAAAGGCTAGCTGCTTATTTTATTATTCAAAATAACATGATTCTATAGCTAAAATAAACATAATTTGAAAGAGAAATATGTATCATATAATTTAATACTCCTTCAACATCATTCATGCATAATCAAATAATTTTCTTATGCACTTAATTGTTATATGACAGGAAATCACTGTTAATCATGACTTTATAGTCAAACTGTTAGGTATATGTATGTCTTGAATGATGTCAGTAAACCTTTAAGTAGTTTTGATTCGAGTTTAATCGTGCAATACTTTGAAATAGTCTAGAGCATACTTAGTTTAGTTTTGAAGGTTGAAGACTGAAGAAGCTCAAGACAAAGACGAAAGATCAATCTCAGGCAGAACCAGAACTGATAGTTCTAAGAGAGAACTGACTCGGTTTTGAGGAACCAGAACTGACAATTCTAGGAGAGAACTGACTCAGTTCTGAGAAAGAGAACTAACTCGGTATTCTGTGAAGAATTATGATTCTAGACAAAAGAAGAAGAAGTGATTTCGTTCAGAGAATGTCCATAATTGATCTTCCTCGAACCTAGCAGTAGGTATCAAAATATAGTTCGACCTGGTCATTGTCCATAGGTTAAAAAAGAACATCTGTTGACCAAATGATAAATATCCTGAAAAGTTGAAGGATCTCCGAAAAGGCTATCAAAAGTCTCCAACGGTTACCTACTAGTTGGCGACATACAACTTGGCACAGAAAGCGACTATATGACCACCAACCCCCAATGGCTATATTTCGAGTGAGCCTATAATACCGGACTTTAGCTCTGGTATTCAAAATAAAAAGGTTGAAATCCTGAAGTTATTAATCTCACTCCCAAGCTGTCATAAAAAGGTTTTGTGTTGCCTGTTCACACGGCAGGACATAGGGGTTTTAGTGAAAAGAACCCAGGAAAGCTAAAACAAGTTATTGCATGCAACCCTCTAAACCATCAATCTATTTTCACAAAAAAATTGACTAGGGGTTGGGTCTGATGGAATGTGGAAAGTGAATTCCGATTCGTTTCGCCAAGATCGGATTTCAGATACCATAACTTATCATACAGCAATAAATAGGTGTCAAAATCTGTTACCTGTGAATTCGGCGCACAACAGATCGATTTCTGACTCCAGAATTGGGTTTAGAGTTGTATTCCCTGTCTGATCTCGTACAGTCCGATGATGACACAATCGCGGAATCTCTAACTCCAGAATGCCTAGTGGCTGTCGCGCCCTTATCAGTTCTGTGATTTTTTTGACAAATGAATTATTTTATAATTCTTAGTCACAAATCTATATTCATAGGAGACATAAAAGGCTTTCATAATGGGCCTATGATTACTTGGATTAAACGGCTATTGAGCCAACCCAGAGATCGATTACAAGAAAATAGAGTGGACCCATCAATAAATTAATTTTTCCATGTCTGGCCCATGGACATAAATTAATTTATTAATATCAGATTCATTTCACCAAAAACCGATACTAATCTACCCTCTATCATTCGATGGTAAGTCAGGGCTTGTATTAGAATTAACGAACCCCATATTTAAGATATCCAAGACTCATTAATTAATTAAGCTCTGAAAATTCTAGTTAATTAATCTATTATATAATTTCATTGAGTCACAGAGTTCATCCTTATTATCGTACTCGAACTTAATCAACCTGCAGGATCTAGATAAACCTCATGAACAACTCAAGGGAGTGGCGTCATCCTGAAATGAATGTGGTTGCTTAATACGACTTTACAACTTATCATATATGGCTTGCTGTACCCAAGATACAAATATTATTAAGCTGACAAAAAGCTTTCACCATAGTAAGTCAAAGTGACACACAAGTGACATATATAACATAAACTCTATTAAGCTACGTTTAGTTAAATTACCAAGATCTTGATTCTCTACTCAAGTCAGATAAGAGAACACATCTCACTGTGATCCAATCAATACATCACACATATCATCGTATCAAATAGCCTAGATAGACTATTTCTCGAACATACTGCAGCTTAGACCGATGACTCGTCCTCAGTAATCTCGGCTGTGATTACTAGTTTGATCTCATATAGGGTTACCGATCATGCAATGTACTACAATCTTCTATACACTACATGATCCACCCTAGTATTTCAAGATAAGTGGACAAGTTGTTAAATGGAATTTAAGGAAACAATTAATTTTGCATAAAACATAATTAAAGTTAGCTTTATGTATACCAAAATTCACAAGGCCTCCTCACTCTAGTCGTTGTACTCAATCACGAGTACCATTCTACGAGTATGATTGGCATTGACACATAACATCAATCACATCATAGAACATTTCACCTACCATCTCAACCGACTCTCTGAGTACAATTCTACGAGTGGGAGGCAATGTCAACAACATATACACAACTCCCCGCGTACTCGTTTACAAGTGGGAGACAGATTGACATGCAAATCATTTCAAGAATCACATGAGTTAGCAAACATATCTTGAGGACTTTTTAATGAAGAACTAATCACATTTTCACACTTTACCCACATGGAATCTTTAGAAACTTGTACTGCTCCTCAGTGTTGAGCCAATTCCCCTTGCCTCTCGTAGCTGGTTCACCGTCACAGTAAATCAAGATGGTGCAATGATAAGGTTATTGACTCACAGTATATCGTCATCACATCTAGTGCATTTCGCAGATCTAGAGTTTTAATTTGGTTGATGGATTTTGGGTGGAGATATAGCTTTTAGTGCATTAGGGAATGAGAAATATTTTGCCAAGTCTAGGGATGGGATTCGGCTGGTCAACATAGGATCGGGCTAATCCTATCGATTCATGAAGTTCATAGAATCGGGGCCATTGGGGTTTTGAACAAAATCGGGCCGATCATAAGTGATCAGGCCAATTATCTCCCAATAGAGGTTGTATTGGAGGATCGGGGTATGTTTTGAGGCGATCATGATTTCTATAATAGGATTGGGCCGATCATAAAGGATCAGGCTAATCATCTTGGCAAATCAAGATTAGGATCGGCTCAAATGAATTTTTGGGTAGAAAATGTGTTCTTGAGTGATCAGTTCGATCTTTAAAGAGAATCAGGCTGATCTTCAACTTTGATGGGTATGAAATTAATGTAGACATGAAATTGAGGAAATGAAAAAATAGGGTTTAGGCAAAAATCTACAAATTAACCAACAAGTTCAAGATTTAATGTAGACATGATTAAAGAAATGTAGAAACCACACATATATATCATGAGGATTTTTGGACAAAATGGGGTTAGGGTTTCACCTCAAATGTTAATGAATATGGATTGATGGCTTAGATGATTAAGTTTCGCCTCCTCAATCCTTTGATTATGCGTTTCGATTACTTTGATCCTCTAAAAATCGTCTAAGTGTGGTTCAAGAATTTTTTTTGGCAAGAGTTTGGATGTCTTTTGTGAATTTTGGATGTAATTTTGAATGGAGAGTGGACCTCTATTTATAGATGGGAGGGGTGAGTGACAATGAATTTGATGATGTCACTGATCGGTCTCCAAACCAACGACATACTGTAATGCACTCGTTCGATATCTAATTGTCGCTCTGATCGAATGTAGAAAACTCTACTTTATCTAAAGAGTTGTACTTATTATCAAATTCTAAAATCTCCCGATGCTTGGGTATAGTGACATCATCACTTGGGTATTTTCCGGTAAATTGTAAAATCATAGTAAAATTTCATTCCACTTATCCGATTTGAATTCCGAAACCATTTTCGAAATTCCCACAAATTTTTCTATTATTTAAAAACATATTTATCATGAAGTTAAGATGAAATAAAAATCAGCTTTCATTGACCTTTGACCGATAAAGTAGTTACAATTTGAGAAAATTCAAATGGGGTATTATAATAACGACATGATTCGTCGAAGTTCTCAGAATTCTTAGATTTCATGGTCTTCTTGGAATATGCAGAATTCTTGGCCTTCTTAGACTTCTGGAAGTTCATTATTACGTGTTGTTCGAATAACTCGTGTCTATATGGCAAACCTTAATTCCTTGAAGAATTTATTGAGCGCTTGGTAGTGTCTCTTATACATCTATTAAGTCTCTAATATTGCAATTTATTCATTTTAAATGGTCCGAGCACCACAATTTAATTATCGCCTTAAGTGGTCCGAAAATCCCATGCCTCTTATGCTTTGGGATGTAAATATTCCCTTTAAGTTAATATTTACAAAATCTCTTCGCGACAACCAAAACAAAAATGAACAATTGCTGACCAACTTGGAACTATCTAAAATCTCATTATATGCCTCATGTTGCCGTTACTCGTATCATAAAAGTGGTACAAAACCATACAAAGGGTCGAACATCGCCCATGAACATTTGACTTTTTGCCTCAAGGCATTAACTATCATGCAGCCCGTGTGGCCTATTTGAGGTGTCTAAATTCCTCGGAGGATAAACTTGCTAAACTCTTGGTCTCGTTGTGCACGGGTCCAGCCAAAATTATACTTCGGGTCATGCTGTGAACCCATCGAGCAAAAATTTTACTCTGGGATGTCTGAAGTTTCCCGTTGAGTCATCGACGCAGCCCACCAGGGGTGAAATAATCCCTTGGGTTGTTCATTTACTAATTGGCTATAGCTAAAATGGCCTATTTTAGGATTGGTCCTCGAAGCTCCCAATCCCATGTTCCCCTATTTATTTGATTTTTTACTATTTGGACTGTTGAGGTCTTTTTATTGGAATCGATTTAGAGCTCTATGTTGGATCTTAATCAGACACCATGACTTCTAGAAAGGGGTATAGTCCCCCAGAACAGACTAGCTGATACTTTAGATATATGAAAAGATGGTTTACAAGAGGTTTCCGATGATCGGAGTCAGAGAAATACAGAGAGTTGGCTATTCGCTGCAGGATGCAAGCTAGCTACGGGACGAAGGTAAAGTGATGTGAGTGTGTAATGTGTGATTGTAGCTGACTCATGACCTATTTATTGTAACACCGCGTATTTTATTTTCGATATTTATAATTTCTATAGTGATAATTCGACCATTATGAGTTATTAATTAGTCAAGAATTAACGAGCTTAAATTGCTTATATTATGATATAATATGATGGGATATGTCGAGGGAATTCCAGAAGTGGTTCTGGAATCTCAATCGGACATCCGTAGAGAAAGATATCATGATTGCAAGATTTACGGGGAAATTGCCGGCGACGATGATGTCATAACCCTAAATGGTCGGGTATGACCCGAGATATCGAAACATTTCGATTCATCAAATAATAAATTATGTCACTGTGATAGTTCGATCGAAATTGAAATCGAATAATCGAAACATCGCTTATTGGGTCAGAGATAGTGGAGCTGTTCGCGCGTGTCATCAATTTCGTTTCCACTTCCCACTCCTCTCTTATACATAAATGGCCACCCCTCCCTCATTTCATCTTTTCAAAACCTAGTGAGGCTCTCGTGATTTCATTTCTCGAACCATACTTGGAAAATTTTACGAGCCAAACCCGTGTGATCCATCGAATCGAAGGGGAAGGCCAGAGGGAGTGCTGGCCATCAACTCAAATTGGAATTTAGCACTCGAGGTAAAACCCTAGCTATACCCCTTTATCCTCATCCTTGAAGAACACGATTAATCGTTGTTAAATCATGCTGTAATGCTTCATTTTCGTATGCCAAATCACTCCTAATAATCTCATTCCATTACCTTTGAATTTGGATCATAAAACCTAAAACCCTAATTTTTCACACCCTTTGTTTTGTGCCAAAAAATGATCGAATGTTGTTATGAACCCCATAATACCCTTAGTTTGAATATTTAGGACTTGTTGATCCCTTCATTGAAATTTGGATCAAAAACATGAAAAACACGAAAATTTTCGAGAGTTTTCTGGGTGTTTGATTGACCCGATCGAGGCTCGATCGACTTGATCGACCTTGAAGATTGAGTCGATCCAGGCCTGATCAACCCAATCCACCAAGAACACCTAGAACACGCCCAGAAATTTTGAAGATCGACTCGATCCTCCTTGAAGAGCCTTGACGTAAACCCGCTATGAAGAGATCTACTGAATCCATTGATATTCAAAGTACCCAACTAAGTCTTTGCTCGACCCAG
>AYJT01051465.1:0-11345 GCA_001278415.1 Ocimum tenuiflorum | reverse complement strand
CGCAAGCCGTGGCGCCGAAAGGACGGTGTCTTCATGTACTTTGAAGGTAATTGTATTTCTTGAGATTTTTTTTGTCTTATGGTTTCAGTGTGGATGATATTGCAATGCTGCTAATGTCTTAATTATTAGTTTTAGGTTGTTTCATGCCTTGGAGCTTCATTAGAAATTTTAGTTTGTGGATATTTTTGAATTAGTATGCGGCTTTAGTTGGTTCTCTTCGTTGTTGTTTCCATGTTGAGCTGATTTTAAGCGTTTGGACTACAACAGTTCTAGTATTCCATTTATTGTGTAATCAACCAGTTATTCTAAGCTAGCTTGATGTTCTTAATTTTCGCATGATTCTTGAATCCATTTATCGTCTAATCACCGGTTATTCTGAACTCGCGTGTTCTTAATTTTTTGTATGATTCTCGAATCAATTTGTTTTTTATAACATTTAATGCGGCATTACCATTTCATCTACATTTAGTGCTTGTTCATGATTTTTTGGGATTGTCTTGACTAACTCGTGCATACAATTAGGTTGATAAGGAATTAAAATCTAACTGTCGAACATATTGTTTTAACAAATCGAAGTCAACTGATTTTTTTTGTTTTCTTTTACATGCAGATAATGCCGGGGTCATTGTGAATCCTAAGGGTGAAATGAAAGGTATAATTTTTAACACACTCGAATTAGTTGTTACAGATTTGTATCATTTAGCACAACAGGGGTGCCGTGTTGCATATGGCATCACAAAATTGTTCGTATAACAAAACAAAGTTGTGCATATCCTATAAATACATTTTTAGTGTCATATGCACGACTTTGTGTACATTTTTACTGTAATATGCACGACTTTGTGATGCCATATGCAACAGAACACACCTCCTCTTGTTCTAAATGTATAGTAGGGGATCCTAATCCTAGCTGTTTCACCATGTCTGTACTGTTTCGATTTTTGTTATAATTTCTTATGCTTTTTTCTGCATTCGATACTTGAAGGTTCTGCCATTACCGGTCCGATTGGAAAGGAGTGTGCTGATCTATGGCCGAGGATTGCAAGTGCTGCCAATGCCATCGTCTAGAGACACTAGTAGTTTCATTCTCATCCTTCTGCTTGTTTATTGTCCGAGTTGAACTTATACATCCTGGAAAAAAATGAATACTGCAGTGTCTTGAGATTTTTTTAAGAGGATAAAAGTTTTTCATTTTTGAACTCACTTTATTCCATCGCCGTTGTTTTGATCTTATACCCACGGTTAGTATAAATTATCTGGGTCGATTCTACAAAGCATATCATATTCTTATGATAGTGAACTAGTTTCATACCCGTGTAGTTAGACATTTAAATTACCTACATTAATATAGGAATATACGAATCTGAAGAAATAAGCTCGAATGAATTCTTCTATCGTTAATGTTTTTGATTTATTAATTATTTGAATTATTTTAAATAGTGAGAAACTAGCATGTGCATCATTTTTTTTTTCTTGAGGTCACCGGATAGACTGCTTAAATGATTTAAGCGGGTTTAGTTTAAAATCCAGGAGGGATATGAATTTGGGTTTGTGGAAATAAATTATTTAAATTTGTTTAAATCGTTTAGGCAGTCTAACATAAGTTCTCCGACTCTCGATCGTGGTTTTTGGCCAAAATTCTATTAGGGTTGTAGTTTTTCGATTATTGCAAGTTCAAACCAACTAAAATTAAATGTAAATATTGCAATCCATTCCATAAAAAGGTGGGAAAAAAGCTTCGTGATTAAGATAGGCTAGTTGAAAACTCGTTTTATGGAATGTAAGACCACTCGAGGTGTCCCTATTTATTGTTACATTTGAGGTCGTAAACAATGATGTTCAATTTTGCCATTTGTTTCGTCATAATATTAAGAAACACTCAATTTCTTTCGTACAATACAATATCAATCTTGATTTATTCCGTAACACAAGATCACACAAAAAATAAATCAACTAATATCAGTCCCAAATCAATGAGGAACAGTTGGACTTAGACTCATGCTATATGTTCAAACCAAGAACGCTAGAAATTTACTAAGAGAATAATATAATGACTCAAATCTATATCCTAGAGAACGAATGCCGTTACTTTTAATATTATTCCCAGCAAAGTTATTTTTTTCATATGGTAGTATGATTAATTAACTAATAATTTAATTATTATTATATTACAAATCTAGTACTAATTTGCTTAGTATATTTTGAAGATTATTATCTATTGTAATAACCCAAGTAATACATGCCTTTGACCTCCTTGTGTGAGAAAAGCTAAAAGGAAAGTTAAAAGGGAAAAATATCTCAAGGTTTCAGTCAAACCATAAATTTATCCCAACCTTTTAATATTTGGGAAATCTATTCCAACATTTTATTTGGTCATGTTTTTTTATCCCGAGTCCCTGACGAGTGTCAAATGGGAGCTTACGTGACAGTTAAATTTCACGTGGATGCAAATGTGGACGTGTCACGTATTTTATTATATTATTTTAAATTGCTGATAAATAAAACCACGTCGTTTTAAAGAATAACATGTCCGTGTCTTGCTCGTCGGCGTTCGTCATTGAATTGTTTGGGGTGGCGCGGTCGAGGGTAGATTTTGATTTTAAGCAATTTGTGGGGCTTGGGGTTTTGATAAGAGGGTTTGGAGGTTTCAATTTGAAGCAAAACGACATCGTTTTCTTAAAAGCAGCGTTGTTTTGCTTTATCGTCGATTTAAAAAAGAAAAATTAAAACATGTGGTACGTCCACGTGAAATTTAACTGCCACGTATGCGTCCGTTGACACAGTCAAGAACTCAGGATAAAAAAGTATGATCAAAAAAACTTTAAAATAGATTTCTCTAATATTAAAATTCTATATAGATTTGCAGTTTGACCTAAAGTTAGAGAAATTTTTCTCTATTAACCAAAAAAAAAAGAGATAAATATGCAATAGATAAATATCGTTGCACTCTCTGAAACGAGGCGCGTGATAAAAAATATATACAATAAATATAAAATAATTGAAAGAAGCCGCACTCAAATAATTGAAGGAGGCGCATTTTCTCGCCGGACAAATTTTCCGCCACTCGCCGGCGGCGCAACTTCCACTAAAGGCCGCGCGCGTCATTACCGACGTGTCCGTACAATCAGGGGCACGCGCACTTGTATAGTTGAATTGTATGCGTTATATGCTTATGCTCAGGCATCGGAGGATTGATTGCGGCTTAGATTTTTTAAAATAATCGCAATTATTCGAGATGGAGCTGCTATTCCGTCGTCAATAGCGGTTCCTTTTGTGATTTCTAGGTAACACTTTTTATGTTTTTTCGTCTATTAATGCTCAAAGTTTCAGTTGTAGGTGAATTTGCTTTGATTCTGTCCTTTCTGAAAAGTTTATATCATGACCCACGTCAACTTTGAGTGAATCTTTGAATCTTATCTACACACACGCTTCGCGTTCAGTGAATTTCTGATATTTTTTTATTTTGCTAGTGGTTCCTGTTGGCTCTTGCTCATGATTCGAGCAGGGGATTTCTGTTATTGTATTTCGAGCAACGATTTTTTATTGATTTCTGATATTTTGTTTTGCTAGGACTGATAGTGCATTGATATTGAGTTCCTATGGGATTTGATTTGAGCTCAGCGAGGCGCATTTATTTGTTTGAGAAAGATGTTGATGTTCGTGTAAATTGATGCTTCTGGTTAAGTTGGGGTGAATTGCTGGGATTTTAGTACTTTCAGAAGCATGTTATTGTAGCGCTTCTAGTGATACCTTTTCCACGTACGAAAATTTCTCTTAGCTTTTGAATTTGCCATGGTTTTAGAATTGCTTAAGTTGTTTTTTATTAATCTAATAGAGTTCCCAGCATGGTTTGATTCTGCAATTTATGACGGGTGAGGTGACTAAATTGTGAACCATGTTTTGGGAATCCATTCATTGACTGTATCCTGTAGGGGTTATGCAAATATTAGTTTTGGGGTGATCAGTCGACTTGAAGGGGGAAGCTTTTTCTTAGAGCTTTGCTGTAAATGTTTGATTTAAGTTTTGCCCGGAAGATTCTTGGTTGGATTTCCATTAATAAACTTCTGATCCACTGTCAAAAGAGCCAAAAGTATATTGTGATTTCTGGGAGTTTCATTTAGCTAAGAACTAGTGCTTTCTTTCATCCGAGAGAGAGTATTCCATCAAGAGCGATCTTAGTGGAGAACTAGACATAGCCAAATAAGTGACTGTGGGATGCCTAAATGAAGACTGTCTGTATGATGCACACTGAAATGTTATGGTGGTTTGTTTATTGAACCTCGTGAGTTATGAAGAACTTTCTTCTATCTCTTTCTGGACTGTTGGCCTTCACACATACATCTCCTATTAAGAGTTTTTGGGATTATTGAAATTAGCGCTTATTCATTATTCACAATTTTCTGCATATATATTTTTTCTTTCTAAGAATCGTCGTACATGTGGTGTTCTTGTGGTATAAATTGGATAGGTCGCTGAAGAATGTGCTGTTTGATCACGACTTAAACTGAAGTAGCTATTGCTTACAGTCAAGTCATCAATGGAGGCTAAGCATGCTATGCCTATTCAAAGCTCAGGCTCAAGACAAATTTGTAGCATTGGTGCCTCAACGTCTATATCTGCCTCATTTCCTGTTCCTCCAACTGCTCTGGAAGAGATGTATCCGAGATTTTCCGAATCCCAGCAGGTCCCTCTCGAGAGGGAACTCACACAACTCCCTCCAACTGCTGTTTCGTCATTGTCTTCCAACAGTGGGGCTGTTGGACATATATTCTCTTCTTCTTCAGGATTTTCTACCGATCTTCATTTTTCATCGACCCAACAACATCAAGAAAAGCATCCAAAGCAATCTCCTTTCATTTCTCAATCATCAAGCAGTGGAAAATCAGTCAATTTGCCACATTCTGTTGATTCCCAAGTTCTTCAATCAACAGCATCAAGTCATTTCAACAAAGAAAACAATGGCACTTGGTGCACTGATACACTGCCTGATTATCTTGATTTTCCAATGAGTACGCCGACCCAGAGTAGTCAGTTGTATGGTAGTAACAGTACTGGCATCACCATTCCGCAAGAAGATCTCGGCAAATCCAATGATTGGCAAGATTGGGCTGACCAGCTTATTACTGATAACGATGCTTTAACTGCTGATTGGAGTGGGCTTCTTGCTGATACAAGTGTTGGAGATCCACAACAAAACTTAGAGGTTATCTTTCTGAGCTCGAGTTTTTACCATGCTCTTCTGGTCCTGGTTCTGTAGATTTGATGAAAAAAAATCTTATATTTTATATTTTATGTTTTTTTTTTAATATTCTGTACGCAATAGATTCCACATCAGTGCACGAGTATCTCCAATCAGCAACTTCACAAACCCCAACAACAACCCATTACACCTGGAGAAATTTGCATCAATGGCACTCAATCATCCTCAAATGCTGCTCCTGCAAAGCAACGAATGCGTTGGACCCCAGAACTTCATGAGACCTTTGTGGAAGCAGTTAACAAGCTTGGCGGCAGTGAAAGTTGGTTCACCTTTTTTGCTTCAGTGCTTTAAACTAACTTGCTACAATATCATTTCCTGTCACTTACAGCAATCATTATGTCACTATTACAGGAGCTACTCCCAAAGGCGTTCTCAAGCTAATGAAAGTTGAAGGGTTGACCATCTATCATGTAAAAAGCCATCTACAGGTATGTAATTTTCTGGAGTAATGGCTTTTCCAAAGGCTGCATGTGTTGTGGCTTCTCATTCTTCCTTAATTCTGGTTCGTAAAATGCAGAAGTACCGCACAGCTAGATATAAACCAGAGACGGCAGAAGGTATGTCATATGATTCCCCCAATGTTTTTGTTGAAATTTACATGCTGTTCATTTCTCTGCTATCTTTCGCTCTGCTAGCAGTAGAGTTAATTATGACAAAGCTATCTTACATCAGCTGCTACATTTCATGACATGAGTGTCTGGTTTTCTTCCTTTCTGTCATACTTTTTTTCTAGTGGTTTAGTAGTTGTGGGAGCATATCCATTTTCTTGTCTTCCAAATGGCGAAGGGCATTCCTTATTTGTTCCTTAATCTTATTTATTTATATATGGCCATTGCTTCAATGTAGCAATTTACACTTGAAGTAGAGATGATCTATTTGCTTTCCATCGCCTCTTTATATGTCCAATTCTGTTTCTCCTATTGATCCTTTATCTTTATGTATGGTGCATTTTCATATGTCACTGAAGCCATCTCTCTTATAGCGAATGCAATGCTGCTTTTTGTTGCCAGACCAAATTTTACTCCTGAGGTTGCTATTTCTCCTGCCGCGACCATCATATTCTCTACTAGTATTAGAATAAATTTGATGTGGAATTGCTTTGGGCTGCAAAGTTTTCCTTGCATATATTACTCATTCCAATTTTTTTTCTGTATTTTACCCGATCATGACCTCAGAACTCACCATTTTCTCAACATAAGTATTGGCCTTACATATGCTATAAGTGATGATCATACCATGGCCTAAGAAAATACCATGTTTCTTTTGCAGGATCGTTGGAGCAAAAATCTGCCTCCATTGAAGATTTGTCATCCCTGGACTTAAAAACGTGAGTTGTGAATCATACTTCTATAGATTTACTCCCTGGAGTTGAAAGTTTCTGGTGCAATTAAGTCAACCGACCACTTTATTTCAAATATACCAAATGTCTTTCCACTGCTTTACTGTAAAACCATGTCCTGGCCTTTTGCCTAGTGCATACTGTTTGCGATATTTAGCTGTTAGCCTTGAATGTTCGTACTACATAGTATTAAACTATGTAACATAATATACAGCATTATGTTGGGCATGAAAAAAGAATTATTATGTATCAGGGAGGGTATTAACACAAACAACGGCGAGAAATGAAGAGGAGGTCTGTAGCGTACTCTTGCTTTACAGAATTTACGAAATGCATGTTATGGGATGCAGCTATTTTGGAATGTGTAAATTGAGCAAATAATTGCAAAAGTTGATAATGTTGTTTGTAGCAGCTTTCTATGCCATATGTTTGTTGCTAACAGTTATGCATATTTGGTTATATAAACAGGGGAATTGAGATCACTGAAGCACTGCGATTGCAGATGGAAGTCCAAAAACGGCTCCATGAACAACTTGAGGTGAGAATTTTCATGCTTTTTACAAAATCTTCTCGAACATCAAAGATCTGTCGCATGTCATCGAGTGGAGAGTTGTAGGGTAACTACTTATGCAACAATCACTGATTTATCCAGTGGCGTATTATGTTGATACGTATTAAAAAAACCATAGATCTTCAAGTTGAGTTCTCAATTCAGGACTTGAACAATCTCCGAATTTCTCAACCCGAAAGATCATTGGATACTCAATCTAGGACCTCATGTTGATGTTCTGGATTGAAAATTTGAGCATCTTTTGGGTCTTGGATTAAGAATTCCTATATCGAGAATTGAACCATCTTTCCGGTCCTGGATCGACAATACTCTTATTATTTCCTAAAATGGTGAAATAACCATAGATCTAATTCCTTTTAGGATCTCTCTCTCGCTCTCTTTTTAAAACTCCAAGCTATAGCATGTTCTCTACGAACCTGTACTCCTATAGTCCATGATGTCTTTCTTTTTCTTTCTTGACTATTGTGCAGATTCAGAGAAATCTGCAGCTTCGGATAGAAGAGCAGGGGCGATATCTTCAGATGATGTTTGAGAAGTCGGGTATGGAGATGGCGAAGGGGGCTACGTCGACCAATTCACCTACGGAAGATGATTCAGCAGTAGAAGGCGAGAAGACGAATGCAGAAGGCCCAGGAGAAAATTCTCAGCCGCCATTTCCACCTGCAAAGCGTGCCAAGTTGACTGACTAGCTATGTTGTAATATCTGGTCATTGTTAAATGAAACTCGGCTCCTCTTCTCAATTTTTAGTTTATATCAATTTTTGTGAATGGGAAATAAAGCCACCCTTTTTCGCCTCAACAATATTTCCAGTTATATCATCTCACCGCTTCAATAAACTGCGCAAAATGACACGAGTTTATTATAAATTGTAAAACGATCTTTTTGCAATCTTATCTTAATTTTTTCAGTCTTATTGTTAACAAACGCAATTAATTTTGTTATTTTTAAATGCTCCTTTCGTTCATTATTTATATATATTTACTAATATATGAAAAAAATTATAATAAAGGAAATTTTTTATTGACGATTTCGTAAATTTAATTTTTACTCAGTGATCATGTATCAATAATTCAAAAAAAAGAAAGTATGAAAAAATAAAAAATAAAAATAAATGAAGTGCAAAATTTATGTGCTATAATCGCAAAATTTCAAAACTGTGTAATAATTGCAGAATTTTCAAAAAGTGTGTTATAATTGCAAAGTAGTGAAAGGTTGTATTGAAATTTGCAGTTAATCCAAAAACAAACAAACAAGCAAAACGCTAGATAAGATTAAGAGTTCTGTACGAAATAAAATAAAATAAAATCAACTTTTATATTCTTCGAACAAACAAATCAATCAATCCAATCCAGCAATTCGCCTTCTATGAAATGTATTACAACCTCAAAGAACGCAGAAAGATTACATTGAAAAAAAAAAATCAATACAAGTTGATGTAAGAATCCACAAACAAAAACAAACTTCTGAGACATCAGAAACAAATCCCCACATAGAATATTAAGCTTAAGCAGCACCCTTTTATTGATAGCTCCAATTAACTTTCTTCTCCAGCAATATCATGATAATGTTTCAGCAAAAATCATTAATAATCCACATTCATAGATTAAGACACCCCTCTGTACTTGCTGGTTGTGTTTGCTATGCCCTTAAAAGATGCGACTCTGAACCACAATGCTTTGCTTAACTCGAGTTATTCCAGTATGTTCCAACACTCCCTATAATGGACATCTCATCAGGGCTTCGACAAGGAGACTTCCTCGTCGAGGGAGACGACGATGAGATTTGTCTCAGCTCATCAACTGTCAGTGCACCCAAAATGGGTCTATCATCAAAGCTCCTTGCAGAAGTACAACATTCTGAAGTGGTTGATGTTGTTGTCTCGACGCCACTGAAACTAGTATTCTTGGAGGGTGTCGAACCTAACCAATTCGAAAGGCTTGCATCAACAGCTATTTCCTGATTTGCATTTTTCAACTGATGAGGCTTTGCCTTCAACAAACCAGACCCAAAGCTGGGAAAGTTCTCCTTCTGTGGCTTCAATGGAGATGTCCCTCTTGATTTTACAGCCTTCCATTGAGTAATATTCTCCACAGGGTTGAGCACTGAATTGATATAGTCACTTCTATCTCTGCCATTGGTTTTTGGTCCGAGTTTCTCGACTTCAAAGTTTCCAGTCCTTGATTCCATTGATGTAGGCGAAACTGATTCAGACCACATTTCATGTCCAAGAAACCTTGCATTGATATCTTCATCGGAGTAATAATCTTCATCATCTCCGTTGTCATCGTCATCATCATCATCCAAATCGCTATCACCATACTCATCAGCTTCATCATCACTTTCTCTGGCATTATGGTACCTATGATTTGGAGGATAGGATCCAACACTGGATGTGACAGAATCATCATCTTTAGATGAAGGGCTTGATGATTTCGAGTTTTCCTGCCTTTCTTCCTCATTTTCAGCACAATCAGGCAATGACTCAACGCTTTCATCGACTGGAACGTGCTCATATGTGGTGACATTCGAGTTAAATGTAACTCTTTTTCTAGAGCTCGAGCTTGGGCTCGGGATCGGACTCAGTTCCTCCACCACCTCAGGTTTATTTCTGCACTTCAAATCCAATCTAAACATCAGTTTCGTCATAGATATCAAAAATATATATCAAAGGATAAATCTTAATCCTCTTACAAATTTACAATTAGATATCATAATCAATAATCAAGCCAAATCGATTAAGAAAGAATCAAGGCTTACCCGAACTCTGAAATCTCAGAAACCAAGTTAATTGGGGCGGTTTCCTTGATTGGATGCTCTGCAGAGATAACGTTTTCCTGCTGAACATTCTGAACTCTGTTTCTCTGCATCACGAAATTTTGATATTCAATATAGCTCGGATTAAGACATATTAAACATGAAACAATATAAGTGAACACTTTTTTCATTCACCAAAGCGAAAAATCTCTGCTCTAACTTAAAAATAAACACAGAAATAAAATTCATTGAACAGGGTCCTGCTCCTAAATTCCACAAAAAAGAAAAATCTCTGGTCAACTACAAACAAGCAGGAAACGAGTTTAAATCATACGAACAGAAAATACAAAAATGGATAAGATTAGGGAAAGTTACAGAAGGCCTGCTGAAATTACTCGAAGGAATGAACGGAATCAAATAGCTAAAAAACGCAAACAACATATGAAACTGATTGGAAAAAAAAAATGCAGCTACTGAAACCAACAAAACCACAATTCATCCGCCAATTACGGCATTTTCATGGAAGAGGAAACTGATTCAACATAAGAAAAAGGATGACTACTTGGCGGTGGGAGCTAGCCCGATTAGTCCTCTGTTTGCGGCGTTTCTGAACCTTGTCGCCACCGAAGCATCCAAGAAAACAACCCATTTTCAATTCAATACAAGCCCAGATCGTTGTTTCCTCAGATGATCAGAGGAACAAACTCCATCTTAGAAAAAAGAGGCAGAGAGAGCAGAGCTGGAAAAGGTGGCGGTGGGAAACGGTCGATTTTTGGATGGGGCAGGGTTTAATCATTCTTTGCTAAAAGGAAGTGACCGTTAGATTTTGACGTGGATTGCCACGTCAGATTCTGATTTTATTTTATTTCCTACTATATCATATTTCATTAATTTATATTATCCCATCAAGTTTCTTTTTCTTTTTGTTTTTCCTCCTTTTCCAAGGGGTATTATTATTCTAATGATAATAATATATAGAGGAGGTCTCCCGTTAGACCGCCTAAATAATTTAAGCGGATTTAGGTTTAGGATTCAAGACAAATGTGGGTTTGGGTCTAAGATCCAAGACGGGTATGAATTTGGATTGATGAAAATAAACTGTTTAGATCCGTCTAAATCGTTTAAGCGATGTAACACAAGTTTTTGCTTAATATCTAACATTATATTTTCAAAGATAATATTTAAAATTGGAAATTTTCAAACTCTCTCTCATATGATAATGGATACCCAAGTGTAGAACTAACAAGAAAGTTTAACACTATCAAATTTGGTAATATGGAGTAACCCTTTAAAATTATAATTTGAAATGCTTTGCCAATTCGCATTGGTGGAAGTATAATATTATGATGGAATGACGAGTTCATTTTTACATATTTATCGTGAAATTATTCGCCTGTTGATTATCGGTGAATTAAAAGAG
>AYJT01051452.1:0-17148 GCA_001278415.1 Ocimum tenuiflorum | reverse complement strand
GCTGTCGGTGGTGCTTCTGGTGGCGCCGCGGCCGCAGCTGCCCCCGTTGTCGAAGAAAAGAAGGTACGGGTTTTTCTTAGCTTGGATATTGACTCATGAACACAAGTTATGGTTTATGATAATTTGGGTCACTGTTGTTTGATTCTGTTAGTAGAATAGAATGAGTGCTTTTATGTTCTGTTTAGAATGCTGTTACAACTCACATAAACTATGGTGCAACATTAAAATGATCATTGAACAGTTAAATTGACAATGTGTCCCCGTATATCGACAGGTGGAGGAAAAGGAAGAAAGTGACGACGACATGGGATTCGGCCTGTTCGATTAGGACAAGTGATTCATACTTTTATTGTCCAATTTTGATCTTTTTATTCAAGACAATCGGACCTCATCCATATGTTATTTGCAAATCGTTGATTACTTGCTCAGAAGATGAACTGAACTGATTTCATTCTGGTTACTTGCTAATGCAAAATCATTTGACTCGCATATTCGTTACTTTTTTTAACCGTCAGTTAACAGGTTCTGCACCCAGTGCTGGACCATTTTTAGTGTCGAGTTGGATTGTGAGATTCTTGGTATTGGATCTATTGTTTTATCACGAGTATTGAAATACATCATCATCTCACCAGATGGTGCTAATGATTTAAGAGTTGAATGATTGTTGTCGCATTTTGGCCCTCGTTTGTTCGTCATTGTCATTGGTTAATTTTGTGAATGATGAGGTCCACCCCTTCGGCCTTCACCGTCCTTCCCAAGCTTGCCTTTTCGGCCATCTTAAGCTTTTTCATCTATTTTAGTTGGTGTGAAAATTGCATTCTTTTTGCTTCTTCACTAATTAGTAGTAAATCACTGTAACTAACATGTTCGGAATGAAAAAACGTCAACGACATATCGACTATGTTCCGAGTTTGCAATTGCAAACGAAGTTGCATAGCACGAGTCTTCTTCAGCAATCCAAATTTCTTTTGCCAATTGAGCATAAGACCTAGCTAATGAAATTTGATCCCAATTCTTAAGAATTCTGGACTGATAGTGCAGTCCCAATGAGAGATGGGGGAAATTGAAGTTGTGACATTCGTGTCGATCTAATGGATTGCCAAAAGAATGAGCTTTGGCAGTGAAGAGAAGTTGAAACTCCAAAATGCAAAGATAGATCGATCAGGATTGCCACAAATTATATAGGGCGTTGATCTGTTTAGAAAGAAATTTAATTTGAGAAATGAAAAATAATTTCAGTTCTTTATTTTTCGCTATCAACGGCCCAGATTTAAAAATTTCCGTCTTGCATTATAAGCCTATATTTCGCATTGAAGGGTAAAATGGTATTTTGCACTTATACACATCTAATAACATATCCAATTTCGGATTGCATTAGTGACCATATATTCTGCATTATACTCATTAGATTATGTATTATGCTACATATATTATGCACTATACTTATTATTTCATATTTAACCTTTACATTATGCATTGATAAGTTTTTATTTCTCATGTATTCTATTATAAATACAAAATTATGTATTATATCAGTCTCTATACACATTCTTTAATTCGAGATTTAAAATAATCTAGAACGCATGTGTTTGTGACTATAATGCATAATTTTTTAACTATAATGCAGAATTATAAGAGTATAATGATATATTTGTGATTATAATACAAAATATATTTTTGTATACACACACACACACACAATGAATATGAAATAATGCATATATTTTTGTATATAAAGTGAATTTTATTTGAGAATAATGCATATATGTCTATAAATATAATGCACAATGTGTTTAAATATAATGTAATTGCTTATGTATATAATGAACATTATGTGGTGTATAATGCAATAATTGGGTTATACTGCACAATCTGTCAAAGTCTAATGCATGTGTTTGTGTAATAATGGAATACATTAATGAATGTAAAAATCTGTATTATATCACATAGATTACGCATTATAACTATTTTATTATTTTTTATCTGATATTTATCGAGCAAACATATTCAATATGGACTTCGTTTGAAAGCTTATGAAATTACTTTTAATTTGATATATCATATGCGAAAAAATAATTTGAAATGAATGAGTTATGATCGTTTAAAGTTTTAAAGAATTTTAGATAGGAAAGAGAAAAAGAGAATCTTATAAATATTTCCACAATTATTTTTAAAAATCCTATAATGCAAGATTTTGATTCTATAATGCACGATTTTGACTCTATAATACACCCACGAAACAAAAAATCTAACTTCTTTCTCATTCTCAAGTTAAGGGGGCTTTCCCATTAATTTGATTACTCCTCTAGATATATATATTCAAATCAGAATACTGCAAAATTATAAATGGAACAACTATGTTTCGGGAGAGACCATAACTCTCTCTCCCTCTCAACAACATGTATTATTTACATATCAATTCTATTTAAATTAATAAATTCACAACTCAAATATTTTATCAAGTCCGGTGTATATATTACCAAATTAGATCCAATATTAATTTAATCATTATACCAATCAATACATATCTTAAAATATTAATTACCTTTCTTTTGTATTTTTTTTTAATCTCTATCAATAGCAGACTTAACAGTCGTCTAATTTGTATATATATATTTATGTGATATTTTGAACTGTTCACAACTGCTGTGATATTGGATGAGAATTCATGCAAAGGCGGGCACGTGCCCAAGTTTCCTGTTGCTTCCAGAAAATAAACTTCTGGTTCCAGGCCAGCCAACCCCTTAAAAAATTAGGATGTTTCCTTATCAACGGATAATTGTAGTGCCTTTATTTTGATTGATAGGGATTAGATCTCATTATTAGATTTGGATTACTTATATTTATGACATAGGATTCTAATCTAAATAAAAGAGCTTTTTTTTAGTGAGAATAATGAGCTCAACGTGAATCTAAAGGTTGAAAACAAATTTGCACCTTCTCGGCCTTTTGGAAAGGGGGTGAAGTCACATTTTGCGCCCACATCTTTGAATTTGAGGGTAAAGAACTCGCTTGCTATACGGGATCCGATGCATTCAACAGAGCGAAAGAGTCTTCAATTCTTTTTGGCGGCATCCTTCCGCATTAGCAGCATACTCAAAGGAAGATAGAGAATGACCACCCCCAACCTATTATCAAACTTGCAATTTGGATTGCTAAGATTGGACTCTCAACGACCACCACCCAACTAAACACACCAACAGCTGATTATCAAGTAAGAGAATTTTTATATTCTACTATTAATAACTCAAATATTAATATATTTTATTCAATAGATATATATTACTGTAATTGATGTAGCTAATAATAGTTTAGTGAGATATCAAATCGTGTATATTATTACTATATCTAATATTGAGCGACTATAAAATCAAATTTTAATGCGTATCTTACAAGGAATCAATGGTTATACCTCTCTGCGACATTGAAAAGTGTTGCGATATTGGATGAGAATTCCTAGAGAAGGGGCCCGTGGATAAGTTTCTAGCTATATCCAGAAAATAAACTTCTATTTCCAGGCCGACCAACACCTTAAAAAATTATGATTTACTCTTATCAACGGATAAATTTCATAATCCAATTAATAAGACTTCCACACCTTTCCATAATCCCCCTTATAAATAGTATTTTCCCCCGATACTTTCTTCACAAGTTTTCAGAGCGAGAAGTAGTCACAAAACCACCTCAAAATTTAATTGAAATTTGAATCCCAAACTCAACCAGATATGTCGATGTGGATTTTCAGTCCTTTCGAATTCGTGGTTTGCCAGAAACTTAGCGCCACGCTGTTTTCTACCGCTGGTAAACAGGAATCGGCGCCCAAGATTGGCGATCGGAACGTTATCAATTCCTCTGCGCCGCAATCGACCGAGGATCGTCGGAGGATGCCAGCTCCGAGGTTTGCGCCGGAGCTCGATGGAATTCACTGTTTCGAGACTATTCTACCATATTGAGTTTTTCGATTTTCACTTCTTTAACTTCATTTTTTCTATCCTTTAGAAAATTGTAAATTGGTATGCGATCGTTCTAGTATATTTTGATATTTTTTCTCTAAAGAAAATGTTTGTTTTGATGTTGAGTTTTAGAGGAACATTATTGCGGACTTGTTATTCTTATGATAAACTTTACCAATAGTTTTGTGAAGAACTTAGATTTAAGTAACCGGTATATGGAGGTGGTTTTGTTTATGTTATCTAATGAACGCCAAAAAAAAAAAAAGTTGTTATTCATCAATGTACATATTTAGTTTTATGATTAAATTATGGAATTTACCAGTGAACTTGTACAAGTTTCCAACTGCTTTGATCGCGCAGAGGGAGTTAACTGCATATCCATTAATTAAACTTGTCACTTTTTTGTTTTTCGGATCCTCAAGAGAAGAGGAAAATCAGTTCATGCTTGTATCGATGAACGAACATCATATATTAAGATCATCCAAATTTCTATAAACAATACAATCGTTTAATAATGCCATCGAAAATTGCAAATGCATGACTTGTCTGTTCATATACCAGTCAGCTACCATGCATGTTTCATTCTTTATTTGACTCTTTGAAAATTTATAAACCCGCATCCTTAGACCATTTAGTTCTTCAACACTGTTATCTTAAACCCAACAGCACATCCGTATAGTTGCTTGAGTGGTACAAATCCCATTTATATCTGCATCTTCGCAGAAAACATGAATATAATAATTCAAATTTATGATATACAAATAACTATTATAAAGAAAGAAGGAGAATTCTACTCATGCCATTTGAATAAAAATTTATCTCCTCCATGCACTCGATGAAGAGTAGCAGTCACTTACTCACACTAGGGTTGTAGAACGTAAAAAGATACAGGAGTCGATGTATTATTATTATTTGTAATGTACGCTATTGCTTGCTTTGTAATCCTTAAAACGGTCTGGTGTTATATCCTCAATATCCAACACCATTGGACACACACACACATATATATATATATATATACGTTGTACCTCTTTTTCCCTACGTATAATATATCTAAATAAATGTTATCATATGTGATGGGAATGGACATCGAGAGGAGGAGGAAGAAGAAGAAGAAGCAGCCAGCAAAGAGTTGGGAAGAACGCTAACGTACGGCGTGGGACGAGGGGTGCAGGTTCGGAACTCTGAGAGGATAAATTTAAATTACTTGTATTGCGTCTATCTCTTATATATGACCTAATGCCAATTTGTTGGGCTTAGCTTATTTTATCCCTCGGTCTTTTAGCCCATTAATTTTTATATTTCCTCTTATCATATGTTCATAGATTAGCTTAGGCAGGTAGAAAACTAATCAGTTTCTTCCCCAAATTCTCACTCTCCTGATCTTATATCTCTCTCTCAACCTTCTCACCCTCCCTCTCATTTCCCTTCACTGTTACTATAAAGTCTATTACAACTCCAAATGACGACACAAGCAACCATTGGAATTGTGCTTGTGATAATCGATAACACAAAGGTGTAACGGAGAATCCGCATTCGTAAAATTTTAGATTTTGATGCAATAGAAATCATCGCAAGATCAACTAACATCTGAAAAATGTTTGTCCGATGAAATGACAAAAAATTGTCCCCCAAAAGAATTCGTTGGGGAAGGAGGGGATCGTAATTGCAGAATATAAGACACGCTAAGAGGTGGAGGGAGAAAAATAAATCTAGAAAAAGAGAAGCAAATGCGTGCACATGTCAGAAAATGTGAAGAGGGGTTCATGAACAACAGTTCTCTTCTCTGTATTATGCTCTAAAATTTCAACCACAAGTATCTTAAGGATATTTATTCCAATTATTGACTACTCGATCCTCTAGTTTTTGTCATATCCAATTCTCATCCACACACACTTTTTGTTGCATTTAATTAAGGTGGACAAGAAAATTGTACCGATTGAGTTGGATAGAAATTATGCAAGTGCGGATACCAAACTGATCCACTAATGGATTCTTTTTTTCAGAAAGCACAATAATTTAATGACCCTTCGACTCATCCTTGAAACAAAATGTGAAAAAAGATTGAATATTGGCATTCGGACAACTCCATCAAAGATATGAAAAGGCTGTATCCACGTGTCAAATTCGTATCCATGAAGCCTCAAAAATATCTTCACAACTTGCGCAGTGCAGCTTACATAAATATCTTGATTTAATAGTACAGAGGCTTATTTGTTCCCTTTTCGATTGGATTTGGGCCATTCATTACATTATGTTAGATATTTTGTCTCACTTCCCTTTATTGCATCTCAATTTTACTTATATTATGACCATCAACTTGCGATGATCTTTATAAATATCCCCAAATATATGCATATAAATTTCCATGTAAAATTTGTCCAGCCTTCTCTATGCACGTGCACACAATCTATTTTTTATGAGAATTATTTTCTTGGATGGATATTCAGTGGTCATGTTTCTGATATAAAATGCACTAAATTAATAATGTTGTTGCAGTCGTTAACTTTAGGGGGTGACGTATAATTTTCATGAATTGCGGGATTAAACTGCAAAATATTTTCAAATGTGTAAAATGTTCCAACTAATAAGTGGAATGACCAAACATGCAAAACAATCTCAAAAAACGCCAACCATTAGATTTGAGGCGCTTAAACAATACCGATGACAGTCCACCACAAAGGATCAAAATTTAAGAAATGGCTTCTCCAATTCCAATATTTTGACTTGAAAAATATTCTTCATAGAAAAGCTTCCGGTAAACCATGACCTGTGATACTAATTTCCGAAATTGCAACTGCAGCTGTTAATTGTTCTGAAATCTCCTCTGAAAATTTCAAAAACGAAAATGGGAGAAATTGTGGTGAGCGGTGAAGATGGAATGGAATTGCAAGTTCAAGGAACAGGAGCGGAAATGGAGATGGCAGAGCTACGTGAAAAGGAGATTGCAGCTGAAAGAGGTGGAGGCGCTGCCGCGCCGGCGGAGGTGGGGAACTCTGCTATTGTGAAGTGGGAGAGGCTGCTCCCCAAAATAGCGGTGAGAGTGCTGTTAGTAGAGGCTGATGATTCCACTAGGCAGATTATTTCCGCTCTTCTCAGGAAATGCAGCTACAAAGGTTGTTTTTTTGAGTTTGGATTATTGCTGTGCTTTCGTATTTTCGACTTAGAAAGCTTGGAATTTTGAACTTTGATATTTGGGATTTGAGGAGTGTGATCATCTATTGGATGATAGATTTGTCCCTTTGATTAATGATGCAAGAATCAATCTCGCGGTTTTGTAAATTGTGTGAATACATTGTTGATCAGCTGATTTTTGGAGTTAAGTATTAAAAATAGAGATATCTTTGGGTTGATGAAAAACTGGAGTATCTGGTTATCCTTGGAGAAAGATTTTTGTGTTTGAATATGGTGCAGAAGAACTACCACTAAATTTCAGTTGGCATCAATAATGATATTTTTTGCTTGATTAATCTTTGTTCTACACTGTGGATAAATCTTTTGATGAGGGCTGTATTGTGAACTAATAAGGTTTTATCTTCTGGAATTATGGTATTCAAAGTTACTGTTGGAGCTTTATTGGCTTAACTGCAAAGAAAATCATACATATTCTGCCAGTCAACTTTAATTAAAAACAATGGATATCAAAACAGTGAACTTTCTAGTTTTGTAGTTGAAGTCACGAGACAAATTTCTGGCACCTGAAAGTTGACTTGAACAATGAATTAAGATCCTCATTACTGTATCAGCTATCAGGTGTCAGAAACTTGCATTATTGCTCAAATTGCAATCATTAAAAAGTTTGATTTTGAGATTGATACTTTGAAATGTTGGATGAAGACTGATACTGGTCAAAAGTGATTTTAGCAATAACGCTAAATTTCTTTATGAACTAACCCTGCTCTTTCATTTGTCAGTATGTACATCAATGTGCTCAATTTCCTTGCATCTAAAATTTTAATATGCATTTCCTAGAATGTTAGTTTGATGTTTGCTAATGTAGTTACTGATAGAAAATGTGATGTAAACCCAACACATTGTCATTACCATTACAAACTTCTAGAATGTGAACTCAAAATACGACATCTGGAAATGCCAGTCATCTGGCAATATGCTTAATTTGGAAAAGTGGTCCATTGAGTTATTTCTTTATTATGTACTATTACTCATAAATGCAAGATGATTGTTCTATTGTATGGTGGAATCAGAATTGACACAATATGTGGTCAAGAAACTAGTTTGAATGATTTAAAAGTGATCGTGATTACAAATTTTTGCTAGCAAGTAGTTTTGGTTGATTTTTATGCCTGAAAACTTTACTCTCTTTATTCTGTACCAGTTGCTTCAGTTGGTGATGGCTTAAAAGCATGGGAGGTACTGAAAGGAAGGCCTCGGAACATTGACCTCATTTTAACTGAAGTTGAACTGCCATCAATCTCTGGATACTCGCTTCTCACTTTAATCATGGAGCATGAAGTCTGCAAAAATATTCCTGTTATAAGTACGTTTTACATGATTTTTTTTCCTGATTTTTCAAGTGTTTAGTATATATCTCAGGTACTCGTGGTTCCTAACATCATTTTATTGGTCTGCAGTGATGTCTTCACAAGACTCGATTTGTACAGTTTACAAATGCATGCAGAGAGGTGCAACTGACTTTCTAGTTAAGCCTGTGAGAAAAAACGAGCTCAGGAACTTGTGGCAGCATGTCTGGAGAAAACAAGCTGTAAGTTTGATCCTCACTTTTCTATATATCATCATTATGCATATATGTGTACATAGTTATCATTCAAACTTAATATTCATGTTATAATATTTACGTGCATTGCATGTACCAATTCGCTAGTATTATAAAAACCTTCATAAGAGTTTATCGTGTTTCTACTGTCATCTGTTGTCAGTTGAGCACTGCTGCTGGCCTTGGACCTCCCGATGAGAGTGCTCAGGAGAAGAATGAGGCCGGTGCTGAGAACAATGCTACTAGTAACCATTCTAGTGGTTGTATGTCATGCATTCAGAGAAACAAGGAGAAAAGAAATGACGCTCAGGTATTTTGGTTTCTATACTTCAACCTTTGTATTCCTGCATTATTCTTTCGAGTCCTGAAGCATATTTAGTCAAAACCTCGATTATCTATCAATGCATTAATTTCAAGTGGTTGACTTAACTGCAGAACTTGTGCACAAAATCAGAATCGGAAACTGAAGAAGATGTTGAACATGTTCATGGCCCCTCACAGCCAGAAAGTGATAAATGCCTTTCAGATGGTGCTGATACACCTGGAAAGGAAGAAAGACATCCAAAAAATAAGAAAAACCGACCACTTGATGATGAGACTGGAGGTATGTTCTCTCTCTTTTTCGTTTTTTAGGGGAAGAGGTATTGTTCTCTTAAAGCAACACATTCTTTTCCCTCTAATTTTCCTAGCCCGCAATGTCACATCTTTGCTATTTTGGAAATAAGATTGCAAGCAGTGGCTAAATTAGATGTTGATTTGCAGTAATAAAAGAAGACAAGAATTCTGATGATATTAAGGAACAGGGCAGAGCAAATAATATTTTGCCGGAAAGTTCTTTGAGAGAGGCCATTGACTTAATTGGAGCTTTTGATAATCACCTCAAGGGCACGATTGGGACTTCTGCATCAGTATGCAGTACAAGCAAGTTCGGATTTTCACCAATGTTGGATCTGTCTTTGAGAAGATCTCACCCAAGTGGTTCTGTGAATCAAGTAAATGATGAAAGGTTAAGGTTAAACCACTCTGATGCTTCACCATTTTCTAGGTGAGTTAACATGCAACTGTTTGCCCTTCATTGGTTGTCATTTGTCTTCCTTTCATAATGTTATGCATAAGTCATGAGAAAGTAGATTACTGGATACTTAATTGTATTTACGTCAAGGTCTCTCTTTAAGTATATACATCGTATAAATATTTACTATTACTGAGTTCTTGGAACTGCTCAAAATAATAGAAGAGAACTGAAAGGAGGATAAGAAGAAAGAAGGAAACACGATTATCTCATTATACGGCCGCAAAACTTTTAAATTTAATTTCTTCTATGCTGTAATAGGATTTAAACAATGAAATTCATCAAACACTTCTGATGAAGAAACAACTCTTTTGCAGGTACATAAATAAGCCATTGCAGCTCAGCAAGTCCACGTCTCCCAGTACTTGTGATCAACAGAAGGACCACGAGACAAACTCCGAGAAACAACCCTCAAGTCTTAACCCTGATTATAACTCTGAGACACACGGTCCAATTCTGAACTCGCCCACTAAGCCAAGTATCCAAACAGGACAGCAAGAATTCAAATTTTCCTATTCTCAAAATAGAGATATATCTCACCCTATTCCCATTAGAGGTGTAAGACTTGGAAATGTGGTTAATGCTTATGGTTCTCCGACGCCTTCAACATTCTGTGAAAAGTCGGGTTCTCCACCATTGCCTAGTCCTGGCACAAATGACCATATGGAATCCTTCCAACAATCTAATCCTTTCAATCCATTAGACAATCAACCCTTGAGCTCTCATCAATTGGCCAGCCCTGTGGATCAGAGAAACAGCAATTCTATTGATCAGACAGAGAACAAACCGGGCAGTAAGTTGGAAGTTTTGGAGGATCAAGGCTTCATTTCAACTGGAACTAATCAGAGTGGTAATAGCAGTGTCTGTAGTGGCAATATAAGCTATCATCACAGTCTAGGTTCTGGATGCAATGGCACGACCAATGCAGTGTCAGCTGTGAAAGTCCCATCCAAATGTGGCAGTGGTCAT
Organism: Ocimum tenuiflorum; assembly: GCA_001278415.1. NCBI lineage: Eukaryota > Viridiplantae > Streptophyta > Magnoliopsida > Lamiales > Lamiaceae > Ocimum > Ocimum tenuiflorum. Next base: position 6,419 of record AYJT01051452.1, on the reverse strand, counting down.
GAAGAGAGCTTCCTTCTTCAGGAGGGAGCCTCTCAAAAAGCCATGCAAAGAGAGGCAGCTTTAACAAAATTCCGTCTGAAGAGGAAAGACAGGTGCTTCGAGAAGAAGGTATTGATTCTTTTCATAATTTCATGCAAGAATTCTTGGTTGCCTATGTTTAAGTATTTTCTACGTTGTAGTATTTTCTAAATGTTCCTTATTTGACACTCTCTCCTAACCTAAATTTATGATGCCATGTTGCATCAATTTCATGGAGAACGAGAATTAGTTGAAATATTTTTGCACGCCTCTGATTTTCCACTAGTCTGCTCAATTCTTTGGCAATGCCATTTCTTCATACATTGTATCGACTAGTCTCTATTCATTTTTATGCTTATACAGCTCCATTATCCCAACTCTTGATAGCTCTGATAAAAATCTATGAGATACAATATAAAAACACAGTTTTTGATGAAATTCTTGCAACATTATGTTCTTAAAATGAAAATTTGATTGTGACAGGTACGATATGAAAGCCGAAAAAAGCTGGCTGAGCAGCGTCCACGTGTAAAGGGACAGTTTGTTCGTCAAGTACCATCAGATCCTCAACCTGGGAACTCAACATGAGCAAAATTGAACGAATTTTGGCAGTAGCAAGTAGTCTGATCAGTTAGAATCTGGCATCTCTTAATTCTTTAACTTGATGCATCTGTAAGAGAACAGAGGTGGATGATTCTCAAATGCTTACCACCGCTAATGGCGCGTCTATCATGTACATGTTTTTTGCCCTTTTCTTTTCACTTAGCGCGTCATTTTTTAGCTGCTTTAGGCATTCTATACGTTTAGGCAGAGATTGGCCTTTCCCTTGTTCTGTTGATATAGGTTTGCGGCGCAGTGAGTAATGTAGCAACTGCCTTTCGATATCTTTCTGTAGCATTGTATTATAGTGTATTCACATCAATGGCTAGTGTATTTCCATATCTGAATGCAATTTTACTGATGCAACGTGCAGTCTTTCTATCATTCAATCCATTCCAAAACAAGGGGTGGTTTTCATTCAATTCGGACCGGACTGGTGGGCAAATGAATGTTCGTCAAAATTCTGTTTTTATCCTAACAAATAAATCACCACTTTTTTTTCATTCTTTTGCTCTTTTTTAGCATTCCGTATTGGATATTCATTCTACCTTTCCGGTAGCTTAGCTTAAAAGGTTCCGCAAAATTTTCTTCAAGTTTGAATAGCAAGCTTGAGAACGATGGTTTTGTCTAATTTCTTGATCAATTCTGGAAACAAATGCAACTCTCTAAATAAATTTTTTCTAGTGTCTTCTTTTGAATTATATTTGTTGGTATTTTATGTTGAGTAGTCGCTAAGGAAATAGTGTAACCTTATGATCCATCCACAAGGTGGGCAGTTCAAGGATTGTAGATAGTTTAGATTCATTTAGCATGCCAAGTTAAACACAATATGCCAACAAACTCTAATTGGAAACAAAAGAAAGTGACAAAACTTGTCTAATGGGCTCCCCTCAAATTTGCAGTGATTTTTATCTTACCTCATTATTGTAGTCATTTTCATTGGTGCCAAGTGCCAGCTTCCGATGTCCACAGATTTTTCCTTCTCTCTTCTTTTCCTCCCATTCTCTCTCGTTGAATAACAACTCCCAGAATTCGATCAACCTAAGCTACGATTACCTAAAAAATAAATACGAAAATTTTGCAAATGCGTATATCCACAATCCTATCTGTAGTCTCTAGTTCAACTCAAAGTAGCAATATTTGATTTATGATAATTTGTAACGACGTTTCAAAGAGAGAGGTTATTAGTTTGATCCATAGTGCCCCTTCCCCAATAAAAAAAAGTTATTGCCGTTATTATTTGTTTATGTTGTAAGTGATTATGGGTTATTTGGAGCAGAGTTGTGGAAAATGCGGACATTGTACAATATGTAGAAATATTGCCAAGAACAAGAAAGGGAAAAAGGTGTTCGTTATAAATATTGGAGCAATGTGAAGAAATGGTGGCGTGATTGGGACCCCCAACCAAAGTTAAATGGACAAAATTCAACAAAGGATATGAAAAATCATAATGATGGGAGTACTATCTTTCTCTAGTTCAAAATATGTGTCTCTGCTTTTAAATATTGAACTCAGGAGTATTCCTATTCAAGATTCTTAGCCAAAGGGCCCCTCCATTCAATCAAACAACACCTTCTATAGACATGTAATGTAATAGTGGAATTTTATTTACCATTTCATCCTAAGACAAGTGAATTCATAGCTTAACAATGGTGAGTCGTAATTAATCGGGAAATTGTAATGTCAAATCCATAGATCAAAGGAGGAGATGTGCATTTTTTTTGTTTTCTCACTTGTGAAATAACATGATGCATAGTGATCGACATCACATTGATTAATTGTTACTTGGAGTATGTATCAGTGTAACACAACTATAAAATACTTCCGAGCTCACTATATGATTTTATGTTTTACTAATTGATGATTTTCAGTATATGAAATTGCTATTCCAATATTTACAAGAAGTGAAAGTGAAATCAATTAAATGTGACATTTACACACAAGATATCTACAAGACCTCGACTGGAATACCAAATACACACACTGGAAGCATACAAACATATTATTAGAAGAATAAAATATCAAAGTGGCCGAAATTTAGCAGGACACGATTAGATAAAATCATACAAGTGATTGATCGTCAACTAATGTTCACCTAACCCATAGAACATATTTGTCCTTAACCCAGATATTATGATGCATATATTCACCCTAGAAATATAGAAATGATCCCAAGAGTTTATTTTTCCAAGATTCCCCATTTCTTGCTTCAACTTTACACTAAATTTTTCGAGCTTTAATCATTAAAATCAGATAGAGTAATACAAAGACTTTTTAATTGACAGTTGCACGCTTTCTCACTTAAAATTATAATGGACATGGAAAAGGCTATTGCCATTGTGTTTATGGCTACTGCTCTCTATCTCTCACCACTTGGAAAAAGTGATTAACTTTTTTTCTCAATAATTCTTAAAGTAGTTCAATCGGAATCTTAAGACATGAAAAAACTCATTTTCGAGGAACATATTTTGTAAAGTATATGCATGACAGAGAAGTGGAGTGCATGCATATTCATGAATCATTATTGATATGTTGCTTGTAGATACGGACTCATATAGCCTAGCCACTAATACTAATAGTCAGGTGTTCCTCATTCACACTTAATTAATTACTCCCAGTTTTTTATTTTATTTGTTAGTTGTTCACTAATCTTGGTCTTTGAAACTCAACATTAATCATGAGTTGTAATAATTTGATTAAAGTGTAGTGCGTATGTCCAAAATTTTGAACTGACAGTGGAAAGCAGCAACAGGCAAAATAATTGCTCCTTTTATCGCCCTTGATTAACCCCCCATCTCAACATTTCCAATTTCCTTTCCGTAACACACCAATCTCTTCTCTTCTCTTCTTCTCTTCTCTTCTCCCTCTGCAAATTTCAAATGTCTAAAATCAGTGAAAAAGCACCCAAAGACTGTGCGAGCAAGAAAACAATAAGCTTCAAGTTGAACAAGAAATTCTTGTTCTACCTCACCACACTCCTCCTCTCACTCTTATCACTCATATTCTTGGTTTGGATAATCCTCCACCCATCAAAGCCTGAGTTCTCTCTGGAAGAAGCCGACCTGAATCAGCTCAACCTCTCAGGCCCATCACTCCTCAACTCCTCCATCCAAATAACCCTCCAATCCATCAACCCGAACAAGAAGGTGGGCATCTACTACGACGAGTTCCTCGTCTACGCCTCCTACAAGGGCCAGAAAATCACCCCACAAACTGCCATCTCCCCCTTCTATCAAGACCAACAGGAGACGAATCTTCTCAGCGCTTCATTGGTGGGGTTCCAGCAGCCCGTCGCCCCGTCTTTCGCCTACCAAGTGCAGCGTGATCAGGTCACAGGAAGGCTGGCCTTGAGCTTCAAAGTTATGGGGAAACTCAGGTGGAAAGTGGGAACTTGGGTTTCGGGCAGGTACAGATTTATCGTGAGTTGTGTGACTATTTTGCCTATTGGCCCTATACCTTCACCGCCATTGCGTTCTAGGCAAGGTTCGCAGTGTTCTACCACGATGTGAAGGGACGGAAGATTTTATGGTATACATATATATACATGCATACATAGATGTATCTGATTATTAAGCTTCTCTTTTCTTATTGAGTAATGAAGTTTTACTGAGATATAGCGTTGATGCATAAAGTAAGTTTCATTATGGGCAGATTGTATGTAGCTAGTTGCTTGTGTTTCTTTTTCATGGTTTTGGATGATATGGCAGAAAAGGAGGTGGATTTGTGGAGTCTTTTTGGTGTTGTGATAGTTTTACAATTTGGTACTAGTATAAAGATGAAAAAGTGGGAAATGTATTTTGTGCTGCTTTTCTTGAATGAGGAATTTCTAATGCTCGACCTCTTTAGTTATAATGGGGAATGCTTTTATTATTGAACCACCACCTGACCTAAATGCTGCTGCGTGCGAAGCTGCACTCCATCGCCCACACACGTGTCCATGTGTAGCAGATAGCAATTAAATCATCAATCTAGTAAATGAACTCGTCACTGTCCGACCACGTCTTGAGGTGAGCCAAGCCTATCAAATCTTCAATGTTTATATCCCAGAATTTATTCACCATCACCACAATTACTAGAAATTGGGGGATGATGATTGCTTCAAGCATTATACCTCTTCACTTTATTTCCACGCCCCCTAATGGAGATCTCCAGAAAGTTTTTCTTTTTCTCCTCAAAAAGTTGCAAATGAAAGATTTTATAGTTTTAGCATTACGAGGAGTGTCCATGCAAGAACAAAATCAGTCCCTGCTATTAATTTGGAGAATAAATAAAGATGAAAACATGGAAAAAAGTAGCTTGAAACTTTTCCGAGTTTCCAAAAGATCCACATACACTCTTCCTTAATTTGTTTGTCCCTACAACATTTCCACAGTATTGCCAGTCAAGATACAAAATTTCCATGATACACAGACAGGGGATACTTGTGTTTACTGCACATAACGTAACACCTTGATTCTATAATCTATCACACACTTTTAGACTAATGTTAGTCGTAGTCATTGTAATTACTAGTGCCATCTCTCTTATACTTCTTAAACACTCCCACGTCGCGCCACATTAAAGCCAACTCCCAGATTATTTCAACAGAGAAATACATTAAACAGGAAAACCCAAGCAAGAAATTCGAACAATTTACCACAATTCTTACTGCAGCAAACACAAAATCCATTATACCATCCAAAATACAAAATCAAACTACTATTTCCTTCGCTATTGCCATCTAAACAGAAGTGTCTTCTGCTCACCTCATTTTCAATCAAAATCATCACACAATGGCATTACCAAATACCAAAATGCGCAAGGAAAACTCTACCAAATTGAGGTACAAGTCGATAAACACCTTGGAGTGCACGTAGGTAAACAACTTTCCCATGATCTATTAAACTTTGAGGGTTTGAATTTGTGTGGGGATATCAGGGTACTTATTTTAAAAATAAATAAATAAATAAAATAAGCGCAAGGAACGCAGAATAGCGGATTTCTGAAAACAAAATTGCAAGCATGAGTCATAAGACCCCTTGAGCAGATGAACAAGGGGTTACAATCAGGATAATTATTACCAAGGACAAGGAGAACTTGGAAATTCAGCTCTACTAAGGATTTCGAAGAACTTCAATCTCATTAGTGTTACAAATTTTATTGCCTCCAAGATATCTGGACATTCATGTGATTTGAAAGGTCGCAATTTCTTACATGAAGCTCTTTCCAAGGTCATTCGAAAAATAGACTTAAAGAAGAATTACAAGAATGAGTGCATATCAAAGTCTAATTCCAAGCTGAATGTTGAAATACTTCCTAAAAGATGGAGAGGTAAGGGGTAAATACTTAGCAATGAGCTCGACATCCACTTTTAAAGCTTAGGCAGTAAGATTAGTGAATCATATATTCACCTGATAACTAAACATCCAAAAATGGAACTTTGGAAATAAGAATGGCATTTCTCAGCAGAGCTCAACAAGTTATACAAAATGCAGAATGATCAAAGTTTATTTGGTTACTAGTATGAAGCCATTCATTCGCATCTGCACCACGCCCAAAAGTCTTAGATGTTCATTTTACCAAAGCGAGAGGAAATGTCGAAATGCAAAGCAGAGTATTCCTTTTTATTCGTTATTACATGTCAAGAACAAAAATACACATATAAACTGTCAACAAAGTGAAAATATTCACAGTCTCACCTCCCCCAATAAGCTTAAACTGAATCAGAATTGACCCACTCCCAAAAATGCTTTTTACATGTAACCGCGCACTCTGCAACATCCTTCTCATCCAAATCGCCATACTCATTCACTTCCTCCGTG
>AYJT01051436.1:0-18946 GCA_001278415.1 Ocimum tenuiflorum | reverse complement strand
TGATGAAGGGAAGGAATTCTTCCTTTTATAGATGGTGGCGAGGGTGGCAAATTTTGGAAAGAAGGATCGTGGCCCTCCTCTCAGCCATTGATCCTTGCCCTTTTTGGTAATTTGGATCAGCAAATTGATTCATCAACTTGCCGGAGTAGGTGTAGGGGTGATGATGATGATCTTTTGCAAATATTCCTTTAGGCAGCAATTATTAAAATATTCGGCCGGTGCATGACTGCTTCGTCGTGTGCCGTTTTTTTCATCACGTTAGTGTTGTTTACCATAGTTGAGAGTGTTTCTACTCGTTGGTAGCTTCACTTCTTGTTGGGATGTGAACTGATCAACGTGCATGGTAGAATATGCAAATTTGTAAAAGTTGGTATCCAGTCGGCGAAATGGGTCGTGCATTTGACTTATTGATCGTGGCGTTTGAGTCAGTTGCTCGTGTAGTGATCGTTCTCATCATTTTATATTGAAATAACTTGTCAAAATTTTTTCATGCAAAGCAACACATTTGCATGCAAAAATAGTTAATATTTTTACGTTCAAAATCTTTCTGTTTGTTCGTTTGGTGTCAGATCTTGGCTCGGAGAGTTGCCTTCAAATACACTCTAACCTTTGTAATCTGTTCGAATCCGTGGTTCACCATTTATAAAATGGTGAATTTGTTTTCCGTCTAATTAATCTTGAAAATAAATTTCGAAAAATCTGGTTGTCGCCGGCAAAAACGGATCACACTATAGTATTAGATTTTTAATTACGAACGCAACCATGTATTGGGCTCTTTAAATTGGAGTCATTTGATCGCTGTAGGAATTTTTGAATATCAGTTAATTATCATCACATAGTTTAATAACTACTTATTAAACTTATAAATTTTATAAATAAAAAGTAATTATTATTATTTTCGGAAGACGAGGTTATAAATCCCAGAATTTTATTACTCTAGTCCGAGGGTTATTACATTTTGAGTCAACCTTATTGGAATATTATATCAATATCCATTCGAATATTTTCTTTTCCGAGTAATGCAATTTTAACTCTTTTTGGTTTGGTTTATTTAATTCCATTCACTGACGTTTGCACTTGATTGACATCCCTACTATTAAAAGTTACAATTCTCTGGCACACTATAAATTTTTCAAATTTTAACAAAAATAATAAACTTTAAAAAATTATAAATTTTAATATAGTCTTTTATTACTTTTACGAATTTAACAAAAAAAAATTATTTGCTTTTACAATCCTCACATGAAATTTTCAACATTGCAAAATTTTAATTTAATATTTTAAAATTCTATAAATTTAACATCTAACTTTGTATTAGGTCTAAATAATGTAGCATGTTTAACCGGCTTGTATGATGGATTGTATAGAACGTTATTAATTTTTATATCCGATTTTCATAACTTGTTCTTATTATTTTTATATTCTATTCTGTTTATATCAAGCTACACTTATTTTGAGATTTAATTCTTGTGGTTATTTAAATTATCAACAAAATGTTCCATCATGTAAACTACATTAAATTTCAATTTGTAACACCAAATTATTATTATTATTCAATTTCAATTTCAATTTCAATTTGTACATTATATATTAAAGAAAAGTCTTGATATAGTTTATTTTTTGGGTACAAAAAGTCTTGATATAGTTATATCTAAAGATTTGAGGTGTCCATCCATCGTGCATCTCTTCTATACCTTCCAATTATCGAAGTCAAAGCGTCAATAAATAATTATTACAACTCGCCATAGATTACGGTCCACGAGATATAAGAAGAAGAATCTTGATCTGGATTTACAATTTACAACCCTCAAAAAAGGAAAAAAAAATACATTACAGATGCTCAAAAATTGAAATATTTTGAATTTAAAGAAAAATCAGAGTCAGATATTTCGATAAATTTCGCTGATTCCATGGAAGTGGCAACGAGGGTTAACAAAGTAAGGTCCAGCTGTCTGCAATCATAGCAGGTTTAGTATATACTTAATTTTCATTTTTTGAGTAATAATCCAAAAAGGTTCGTATTTTGTAAACCAATTTTTTTAAACAAAAAGGTTTTATTTCCTTCCATTTCATTCTCTCCAAATTCAACAATTATTTGCAGAGCTTACTCAACGCATCAGAAATGCCGAAGCAGCGTTGGCGGAAGACGTTAAAATCCTTCGTGGATCCTCGAAAAGACGAACAGCTCAGAGGAGATAAAACAGGTGCACAAAATCCACAATTATTTTTTAACTTCTTAGGTCTTCCATAGCTATAATTTTGCTTGCCTTTTGCGTTTGTTCTTCTTTTAAACTGCAGAGATTGATGGAAAAGTGCAGAAATTCTATAATTTTCTGAAAGAAGAGAACGTTGATGAGAAGAAAGAGGCGCTGGCCGATTTGATTGCTGATTTCCACAAACAGTACGAGTCGCTTTACTCTCGTTACGATAATCTAACTGGCGAACTGAGGAATAAGTTTCATGGCAAGAGCGGGAAAGATAATGACTCGTCGAGCTCGGATTCGTCGGATTCGGATGATTCTGCAACGGAAACGGGGAAAGGAAACGGTGAAGTTGAAGACAACTCATCCATCGCCGAGCGGGAAGAATTAAAGAGGAAATTGATGGCTGCGGTAGATGAGAAGGAGGCATTGCATCGGGAGTATGAGAGTGCTTTGAAGAGTAAAAACGACGAAGTCGCCTCGCTGCGAGAAGAAAATGCGGAGCTGCGGTTAAGGAATTCCGAAATGGAGAAAGTATTAGTGGAGAAAGAGAATGGATTTTCAGATTTGCAGAAGACTTTTGGAGACAAAGAGAGCGAATTATATGAACAGATTACGGTATTGACTGCAGACGTAAACAATCTTCGAGAACAATTAGGTCATCTGAGTAATCAGAAAAATGAGGCCGATAAGATTATTGAGAAACAGCGTGTAGAAATGTCGGAGATCTTGGTTCGGATTGAAAATATAAAAGAGGAACTATCTAAGGCTGAGAATCGGAACACTGAACTAGGGAACAAGATAGCAGAGCAGGATATTGAGATGAAACAACAGAGAGATGAATTCGTGAAATTGAGTGAGGAGCATAGACAATTAGACTTTCAGTTTAGAGAAAGTCAGGAGAGTCTCTTGTCATCGGAGAAGAAGTTACAGGAGATCTCCGATCAATTCCGCGAGAGCATGGCTGCAAAAAATCAAGATATCAATCAGCTCGAAGAAACTATAGAAGAGCTGAAGTCAGACTTGGAGATGAAAGATGATGAGGTTATCACATTGATAGAGAACATGCGAGCTACTGAGGTTAAGCAACGGCTTTCGGGTCAGAAGCTTCGAATCACAGAGCAGGTGTTGAGTGAGAAGGAAGAGATCCACCAGAAGAGAGTTGACAAGTTACTGGAAGAACAGACGCTGCGCGATGAGAGGATTGCTTCATTGGTGGAGATAGTCTCCATCTATAAAGAAGCTCAAGTGAATTTGGTGGCTGAGATATCTGAGAAGATGAATGAAACCTTGATGGGGATTGATACATTCAGTGTGAAGTTTGAGGAGGACTATGGGCACTTAGAGTCGCGAATTTATGAAATTGGGAATGAGCTTAAAGTTGTGGTGAACTGGATTACTGGGAACAATGCTGAGAAGGATGAGATGAAGAAGGAAATTGTGAGCTTAGTTCATCAACTGAAAGATGAAAGGGAGCAAGTGTTGGTATTGAAAGAGAGGATTAAGGAGCTGGAGGCGAAATTGCAGAACCTTAGTGAAAGCGCGAGACAGCAAGAAGAAAAGGCGAAAGAGCTGGATATAATGATAGAAGAGAGGGATGAGAAGGTGGGGAAATTGGAGAGAAAAATGAAGGAGAAAGATGGTGGAATATTGAGGTTGAGTGAAGAGAAAAGAGAGGCCATAAGACAGTTGTGCATTTGGATTGATTTTCACCACGATCGCTACGAAGATCTCAAAGACATGATCATGAAGAAAAGGGGTGGAAGAAGGTAGCAGCTTGATCTTCCATGGTATATACTAGTAAATCCTTTCTGAAGTTGCGATGAGTGGTTTATTTTGAGTTGGGATTTTGATTGTTTGGGTTTGATGATTTGTTTAACGATGTCATTTGTTCATATTTTGAGTCTTGTTTAGTTTGATAAACGCGTAGTTCATTCAGTGATTGTTGGATTGCGAGTCGGTGTAGCACATCTAGTAGAAAGGTAGGATGTTTTTACATCATGCTTTTTTGGTCCTGGATTAGTTTTCGGAGTTTCTTTTGGAGAAAATCCTATGTTTATGTGTTGAAATCCCAGAAACATGAAATCTTTGAGTATTAGTGGAAACTTTGTTAAGCTTATTTGGGCGAGTTTGGAAACTATACAAGAAATGAAATGAGGGAATTCGTCTCTGGCTTGGACAGAAGGCATAATTGATTCGTATTCATTTATTTCACTCTCTAACACTTAGAAGGCATCATTGATGTCTACCACCTCCGGTGCGGTGGTAAGTACCTTTCTCATGACCTTAAAGGTCAAGCGTTCCGAATCTATGTGGAGACAATAAAATAAAAGGCATCATTGATTTGAATTATGTAAGCGGAAATTGAAGTCTCTGTTTGTTCAGTATGGAGTATCTTCGAGCTTGCTTACTCGTGGCAAATAAGAGAAAAAATTAATACAACTTTCACAGTATATTTTTTTGTATTTTAGGCTCTTAGCCCCCTCCGATTTACTTTCATAGTATAATTTTTTGTATAGTTACAAGTTGAATATAGTAGACAATATAGAAATTCGCCATTGTTGATGGGGTTGGGGAAAAGAAAGATGGAAGATGAAGATGGCCCCAGCTTATAGAAATAGTTCAACATCATTTATTTGTTTATTTCAAATTGTTTTAATTAGTGGGTTCCACATTTTTTAATATCACAATAGTTCAAGATCATTTATTTATTTATTTTTTTCAAATTGTTTTAATTAGTGCGTTCCAATTTTTTAATATCACAACTACGTCAAACTGTTGTTTTAATTAATTGGTAACGATGAGAATTTTTATTATTGATTAATATCGCCAAGATTATATCAATATTTCGAATATTTCATGATATAATAATAGCAGACATTTATTTTTATATAATTTAAAATCCACTAAAAGTATTTATCATTGACAAAAATGTTTGTGAATGATAAAGCATTGTTATCCTTATCACATTTATTTTTTCGAAATACATGTAATTTGATTTTTCACTTATTTATTATATTTTTCTTCCTTTCAAAATTTAAAATTTTAATATTTGTATTACTAGTTCCATTCAATATAGGTTTGCAAAGCTTTTCAAAAAAATACATATATAAGTTTTTTTTAGTATTGTATTAGTTATATTTTGTAAAATATTTACTGTTCAAATTATTTTTGTTAGTTCATTTTTAGGCATAGAGGATCATTTTTGATACTTATCATATTTGCATGTTTTTATTATTGCTTTAGAGTTTCTTTTTTTTTTGTTTTTTTTAAATTGAAGAACATGAGTTTTATCGTAACTATTGGCTACTGCCTTTAGTTTATATACTGAATGACAATTTATTGTTTGCTCAACTTGTGTTTGATACCGATATGGACAAAGGAGAATAAATGGGCGAACGAAGAGGATAATGAGAAGATAACATACAAGATGCGACCTACAAAGATGGAGTCTTCAAAATTTGTTGTAATATGATACATAACCTGACAGCTGTTGGGAAAAGTTGACATTAAATCTTTAGTAAATATTTTTAAAATAAAAATAATAATATTAAATTTATAAGGATTTTTTCCCAATAAGACTTCAATAGCGTGAGGAAAAGTAGACACCGAAAATGAAAAAAGAAAAAGGCGAACACTTTAACCCTTGGTGTTCTGCAAAAGAACCACCGCAGCCGTCGGCTCTGTTATCCTGAGAAACACAGATGGAAGTGAAAGTAAAGAGCGAGCCCTCTGAGCTCATATTAGAGATTTCTTTTAATTTATTAAAAGAATAAATAGGGAAGGAGAAAAGATGGTTTTGGAATTTGTTACTGGATTTGGTGGTGGGATGGGATTAATTATCTGCTTTCTTTCAGAACTCAGCTGTAGCCAAGGGTTAGAGTCGATTGAGTCTAGGTGAAGCTGGTTGATTCTAGAGGCTAGTCGACGACTCTTGTAGTGTCTGCAACATCATGGAAGATTGACAAAGTTGACTCAGAGTACTCACTCGACTGAGATCTCAAGAAAGCAACCAAGATGTCCACCAACTGTAATCCAATCTACTAGTTTGTGGAATCAAAAGCATGCACCTAGATCAGAAAGAACTAATATAAAGACTCTCAAGGTATGAAAATAGTTCTTAAATATATTCTTTATGGTAATAGAACTTGCATGTGAGTAATTATCTAAGGGATTAGAAATAAAAGATAGTGATATATCGGAATTCTGAAGTGAAGATTAACCAGTAAAATAGTGTATATGTGACATATCCATGAATCTTAGTTGTAAATTCTGTCAATAAGCTATAGTTACGTAATAGTATATTAAAACTATTAAAGGGAGTTGAATTCAACTTGCAAGAATATTTGTTGAAGAAGTAGTATATTCAGAATTATCAAGCTCAATATAAAGAAAAGTAAAGATCTAACCGCTCAGGTGGTGGATATAAATTGTTAATTAAAGACAAATGTAATATAAAATATTAGAATATTAAAATGGTGAGAAGGAGACCATTGAGGTCGAAAATGAGGCCTAAAGCTGTCCTCGACAGAGCTTGTACGATGCACGAGACATTTAATCCCTCAAATATTTGTTTGATGAGTATCACTCCCTTTGAAGGGAGTGCAAGGATATGTTTGTCCATAAAATTGAGCCTTTCAATTCATCGGACACTAGCAAATTTTAGTTGCCAGTAAAACACAACAAAATAGACCGCCATACAACAAGTAGAAAAATTATCTACAGCCTAAACAAAATTCACGGCTATATTATACTTGCAACTGTTTACATATGTCTAACTGGGCTCAAATTATATACGGGCTTCAAAAATCAACATAGCCCTTAATATTTATATTTTTGTTTCTTGGATTTAGTTACAAACATTGAATCGCATATGTTTAGTAAGTGACAATATTTTAGTCAATGTCAATAATCCATCAGAAATTTTATAAGTCTCTCCATACTTTTCGTTGACCCAAATTCCTAACATGTTATATATATCATTCAACATAGAAGTACAAATCTCAGTGTTATGGAGAAGAATGGGGAAAATGTGGGTAGGGAGACAAAAGTAGGTGATGTGTGGATTTGTGGGAGTGAGTTATATGATGCATATGAACTAGTTTCGGTTGCATATACCATGGAAAAGCACATGACATTGTCCCAAGAAACTGCCACAAAGATTATCAACACAAGGACAAAGAAGAAGAAGAAGAAGGAGGAGGAGGAAGAGACCACGAAGAAGGCCAAAGGAGTCAAGAGTTGAGTTTTATTTTGTCTCTCAACTCGAATTTGTTACATGAAATGATAATGTATCTATATGTTATATCATTGTTGAAGCTTATAGCCCAACCCTAGAATGTTTTACATTATTCTCTAATATTTGTTGGTCATCGCTAATTACCCAAACGGAATTGAATATTGTGGAATCATATTGAATATTTGATGCGGTCAAATTACTCTTTCTTCTTTTTTTTTTTTTAAATTTTTTTCTTTGAAAAAAGAGAGAGATGTTTTTTGTTTCATAGGTAAAGACTATATATATATTTACCTTGATTTAGTTATAGGATCTCATTTTTACTGAAAACACGTCGACACTTCAGTTAATCATTTAATTACAAAAATAAAAATTAATAAAATATAATATAATAGACTCGAATCAACATTTATAATAAAATTCAAATGATACAAATTCTATTTGAATTATGCAACTCTAATGATATATTATTACTGAAAGATAAAAATAAGATATTAAAATATAATTATAGACTAATTAAGTACATCAATTTTTATTATTGATTATAAAAATTTGAACTGAAGTGAAATAAAGCAACAGAAAATCTAATTATTTTTATCATAGCAAACACGAAGTTCACTAGAGGATATTAACTATTAAGTGCTGGATTCATTTAGCAATTTTCTGAACGTTGCAAATTTAGCAATCATTTTGAATCGGTGGTTCCTCCTTAACATTCTTATATTACACAATAATGTTATATCCATATTTTTATTAATTTTATGTAATATGTTCTTTCAATTTCATTTTTATGTTTTAATTTGGTTAATTCATTTAACAATGTTTATTATACCAAACGAGAGGGTATATAATATTTTTTTAATTTTTTTAATTATACATTAACTATTAAAATTTAATTATTTTACATTGTATTAAAAACTATTATGTATCCTTATTGATATAAAAACACTATTAAATGAATTGAGAAATTAGACTAAAACAAAAAATTTTGAAATTGAAGAATTGAATAAAAGGTAATAAAAATAGAAGATGTAACGTAACGAGAGATTCAAATTGGATTTTAAGGTGACTTTTGATAATGAATTAATTCAGTCAAAGTCGACTAATCAAATGGGAACACGCCACCTGTAACCTACCTTAATTAACCAATTAGATTTACTAATTTGATTAAAAGGTTATATATACTTAGCAAGAGAGCTATATATTTATGCAGTAACTACTCGGTTAAATTTGACTTGATTTATAAATTGACCAAAATTGAATTCTTTTAGTGAAACGATCTTCTACACTCCACATCAAAATACGATTTACAGTATTATTTGTGCACGTCATACAATTGAACCATGATATGTAGTGTGATAGTGGCTAGAGGAACAAGAGTATTAAATAATATTATATTTGTGAAGATAACTAGAAAAATCAATCTTATCCCAACTCAAAGAAGTTGAACGAAGCCTACTCTTTTTTTTTTTTTAGCTATATATTTAGTTGTACAATTTCTAACACGTAAAAAATATTACTATTTATTCTTTTCGAAAAAAAGAATTTCTACAAATTGCAATTATAAGTCTTAAAATTATCACTTATACTGATAATGTATTTTTAATATTAAAAAAATAAAATTATATCACTAAAAGTAAAAATAATTTGTGATACGATGGAAAAATTATTCTCATATAAAATATAATATATGTACAAACTTGAAAATGTCAAAGCTCGATTAGATTTGAGTACATAGAGCTTGAACATGTTTGAAAAATTGAGCTCCAACCAAAGTCAAGATTACAGCCTTCCCACCATGACAGTTGGGGCAAAAGGGACCTGAACTAAAATGTTATGAAAATATTCAAACAACCTTTTCTTTTCTTATTTGGAAAGAATTTAAAATTTGACTTGAAAGCGAAATCTGAAAAGTCATCGAACATGAGTTAAAAGATGATGTCGGCAACTGCATTAGCTGGCACCATAACATTCTCTCTCCAAATCCAACCCCTTCTTCCCCTCTTAAACACAAAGCATTCTATATTTTTCTTTTCACCAGCCTTCTAGCGAAAAGAAACGAAAAAAAAAGAAAGTTCGTTTTCTTTTGATTTAAAGCAATATATTAGCTTTTTTTTTGTTCCTTTTTGGTTTGTACTTTTTCGAAAATGTCGAGTGACGATTTCGAGATTTTACTTTTGACTTCGACTGTAGGCTGATTAAGTCTAATTTATTCATCCATTTGACTCGTTCAATATTTAATAATTATTTGTTGGTTGAATATTTGAAGAAGTGCATATTTTCTGAAATCCCAAATTGTCAAATTCTCGTTTGTACTTTTGGTGGCGTGCAATGACGGAATCTTAATATAAAATATGGATTTTTAGAAAAATAAAGATGTTTTCTTGGTAAACTAATTTGGAGTTTAAGAATTTAAAGACAAATGGCAGTAGTTGCTGTACGGTTGGTGAATGGTGGTGAGTTGTACCAGCCGTGAAAATCCCCCTCTCTCTCCACACCATCGCCTCTCTCTCTCTCTCTCTCTCTCCGCACCATCGCCATGGCTGCAGTGCTGCTGTAAAAGGTACAATACAATTCGTTCTGTGTGTGTTTCTCTGTGTATTCTGTGTGTCTTATCTTTTCTTAAATTATTGAGTTCACATTATGATATTTTTGTTGCCTAAATGTGATAAGGTCGCATCTTTCTTTGATGTTTGAGTGAAATTGCTTTGTCTAAATTGATGCATTGAGTCATAAACCTAAATTACTTGTAGTCTTGGTTGAAATAATGGAACCCTTTTTCCTTTGCTTTTCTGATGGTGCATCTAGACAAAGAGGAAGATACTGTGGCATTTTGTGAAATCTGCATCTGGTTGTTTAGACTTACGTATTGATTTTTATGTCATGATGTTTACTTGTTTAGGAACAAAAGATCTTTTCAAACAATCATGAAATGGGCTTAGCTGATTAAGATCTGAGTAGGAAAGGATTAGAGAATATTCAGGTGGTAAAACACAATCCATCTTGACCTTGAATGTGAATGGGCTTTGATATGTGAAACTCTTATGGTGAATACATCTTCAGTAATGCAAGGATTCTGTTTTAGTGATTAAGTTGGAGGCTTAATAATAATATGGAGCAGAGGTATATGAATGATAAGAAGCCGCCGTGTTCTTCTTCACCTGCCAGAGGTGCTTTCGGGCGGGGGAGAGGATATCATGATCATGGGCCATCTAGTTACAAGGAAAACTCTTACTACGAACATTGTGATAGGGCAAGATATCTGAATCATGAATTGGATGGGCCCTCTAGGTTCGAGAATTTGGAGCACTGTCGGGCTGATCTCCTACGAAAACTTGATGAATTGAAGGATCACATTAGTCGGTCTTGTGAAGTGACAGAGAAACCCGGTCGAAGGATGGGTGCTGGCACGATTTCTCCTCCCAGAAATCGGGGATTGGCTAGTTCACATGGTGTATACAAACATGACATAGTGTACCCTTATTCAAGCCAAGATTCTAGATTTGGTCCTCACACTCAGACATACAGATCAGGTCCGAGTGACTTGCATTTCCATCAAGGATACCCGAGTGAATTCGTGTTGTGTCCTGATACTTATAAGCAAGAAATGCCACGAGGGCTGTATGAAAACCCACAATCTCAGTACTTGCATTGGCGCGATCATGACCGTTGCAGTGGTTGCCGTGGCAATGTGAATCACGATCTATTCGTTTTGGAACGAAATGTTCACAAGCATACTTGCTCTTGTGTGCACTGTTTCGATAAGAATTGGGATTTGCCTTTTCACTCTTCATGTCTCTATAATCAAAGGTATCAGCATGTAACCGACTATCTTCATTGTCCGCTTCAAATAGGGCATCGGCCACAGGGTGTTAGTTCTCATTCTCAGCCATCTGTAACTCCGAGTTCCGCCGAACTAGATTCCATAAATGATGGAATTCATCAGAGTTCTGCTAGAAAGATGGAGCAAGTTCGTAGGAATGTGCATATGTTACATCCTGTTGCAGGAGGTGCCCCTTTTCTAGCATGCTCCACTTGCTTTGAATCACTGAAACTTCCAAGAAAACACATTTTATCGACAAAACGCCAACATAAACTAAAATGTGGGGCATGTTCTTCAATTATCTTGTTTGAACTTGAGAACAAGGCTTTAACTTTGCCGGTTTCTGGAAGTGTAGAGCATGTAGCGACTGAGATTAATGATTGTTCTAGTAATGCAGTGGATGAAAATGTCGGCGCTGGTCCGAATTCAGTTGATACAAATGCGTGCTCGGATTTAAATGCCGATGAGTCAAATTCCGGTATCTCCGAGAATCTGCAAATGCCAAATATCGAAGAAGTTGGTTCTTCATCTGCAGAACTAGATGCAGCAGAAGTCGAGTCACTCCCACATCCGATTTTGTCTACTGAGGAATGCGCTGATCATAATTCTGCTAATATTGTAGTCGTCGATCATTGTGAAGCTATGAGCAAAGGTATAAAATCTGAGTTTGAGAGTAATGTCTCTTGGCAGAATAGAGATTCGGCTGTTTCAACTGAGATTGACATGTCCTCAAAAGAATTTCCGAAGAGCTTTATATCGCTGGACTCTGTAGATGAGATTAAAGAACGGCAGTCGAGAGATGATGGAGTTGCAGAGTCTTCATCTGGAGGTCATGTAAAAAGTGGCTCTTCAGAATTTTTAAAATTGTCGGAGAATGTAGAAGTTGGTACATCACAAGTTTATGTGAATTGGCATTTAATTCCCGAACATCTTGTTGAGAAGGCTGAACTGTTGGCTGGGCCTATTCAACCCGGAGACTACTGGTATGCGCCATTTACACTACAGAATTGCATGTTTCATATTTGAACTAGCACGCAACAGAGTTTGCCATTGTTTCTCGACTAATGGATTCCCTTCAACATAAATTTGAATGTATCACATCGATTGCTATATTGACATGTTTGGTGTTAAGAGTCTAACATTGACATAAGTACTGTTTTTTTCCTCTCCTTGTATCAGTAAGGATGTGATGATATACTCATGTTGAGTAGAACTATTCGGAGACATTATTTTTGTGTTGTGTTAGTATGCTGAAATCTCTCTACGGATTGAAATTAGATGAAGCATAGACATGAGTAATAAATAATCAATATATGCAGCAATGAAAAGTTGTTGAAAATTACAATTTAAAGCATTTCCACAAGAATATGAAGCTACTGGAAGTTGCCTAGGGTTAGAACTTAGAACATGCTAGTTGACATCAGAATAACAAAAAAAATCTCCATGAATTGGTAGTAATTTAGTTATCTACTACACGTACGCCCTTTGCATTTTCTCGTTACCAATATGGAGGTTATATGGAGTTCTATATACCCTATGGGTAGTACCCTCTCCTCTCCATCAAATGCCTTGTTTATAATATAAACATTCATGCATTGACAGAGAGAAGATGGTTCTAGACATATGCAAGTGTCTTGATGGTTTTGTCATTTTGATCCAGAATGCTGATGCATGATTTTGCACATCTTTAATTTTTAACAACCCAGGTATGATATACGTGCTGGATTTTGGGGAGTGATGGGCCATCCCTGTCTAGGCATCATTATGGTGAGCTTTTATATCTCAAGTATAAAACACTGACCCTTCAATATGAAAATTTAATCCATACAAGAAAAGTATACATCTATTTGGTGATTTTTTTGTTTGCAGCCAAATATTGAGGAATTCAATTACCCAATGCCGGTGAACTGTGCTGCTGGAAACACTGATGTTTTTGTGAATGGGCGGGAACTCCACCAGAAGGATTTAGATTTACTTGCTGGCAGAGGTCTTCCTCAAACAAAACAAAGATCTTATCTCATCGACATTTCTGGGGAAGTGGTCGACGAGGACACTGGAGAAGAGCTTGACAGCATAGGCAGACTTGCCCCTACGTATGTTGTTTGATTTTCCTGCTAGATACTTACCATTACTGACTCTTCCTATTCTGGAGAACATTATGTCATTTATTCAGTGTTATTTATAATTTGCATCATGTTGTGTGGTTGCTGCATTTCTGTAAAATGGAAGTCAGATTTTGTTTCTTTTCAGAATCTTTGTTGCTTCCGATCCTTGACCTTCTACGTCGTCATGCTGGATATAATCATATGATTACAACAGATAGCAGTTTTACAACACTAATCTTTATTAGTCTCTAACATGAAAATATTTCCATGGTGATGTATCACGTGCTCATTGTTGGGTAATTTCTACTTGCATCCATTTCATTTTCAATCCATCCCCCAAATTCTAATCAAATTATATGCACCTACATCTTATACGCATTAAAAGAGAGAATAATGCTAAAACCATTGCACCATTTCGTTTGTTATCTTCAAGCCAGTGATTGATATTTTTTTTTTCTTTTTAACAGGGTTGAGAGGGTGAAGCATGGATTTGGTATGAAAGTTCCAAGATTTATTTCACGATTGCAAGGTTAAAGTCATCGATCTTCCAAGATTGCAAGCAAGTTGGTAGGTGCTACTACTGCTTCAACAGAATATTGGCTTTACGTTTGCTTTAGCAGCAGCACATTGTGGTTTTTTGGCTTCTTGCTAGCAAATTTATGGTTGCCTCAGCTGATGCAAACTGAGGTGTCTTCTTGATCTGTTTTGTGTTGAGATTCAGAGTGACTGAAATTATTTCTACTTATCAGTATTTCAGGGAATAATTGCATTTCTTTTTACTTGTAAAAGAATATCATAATATTTGTTTAATGAAATTTAATTTGTTACTCTTTCTTCAAGTTATATTTTGGTTTTGTTTTAATGTAGTTTACTGTGTTGGAATGCACAGAGACACAAGCGGACTCCTGTCACTATTACAGTATCTACTTATTATACTTTGCAAACTTGAACTCAAACTTATGGAATTTGAACTCTACTTAAATAGTTTTGATTTCGAAGTCTTGCAATCATGTTAGGAACTCCTTTGTCACTTGCACTGAATATGAACACTCGCCACTATGCAATGGTTGGTGAACTATACAGGTATTCGGCATATATGACACAAGTTTTGTACAAAGAATTTAACCTAAAAAGTGGGAAAAATAATCAATAATATGCTGTAATCCCAGCTGCAGGAGGTGCCGGAGGTTTATATCAGAAGAGGAAGGAAAGTTTCACAGTTGCAGATAGGATTCTCTGGCCAAGAGAATGAGAGAGACGGAAGTTGACCAAGGACTGTTGAAGTGGGTACTTGTTTCTGGAAGTACATGAGGTTGTCTAAAGTCACAACCAAATAATTCTCACATTGGGCCTTTCAAGCCTAATTGGGTTATTTCTTATGTCAAACCAAGCCTAGTAGTTATTATTTCAGTTTATTATGTTAATTGTCTTGCTAGCCCAATTATAGTAGAGTTTATGTCATATAAAAACCTTGTACAAAGTTGAAAAAGGCAAGAAATGAAATACCTCCTTCCTCCTATATTTCTCTCTAATTCCTATCTTTTCCCTTTCACTATCGAAAATTCACAAAATATTGCTTCAAAAAAATTATTAAAACTAGCTTCATCATTTGATCACCACATTTGGTAACCAAAGCCAGCTTTCCTCGGACCCATGGCGAAATAATTACTCGATTTAAGGACCTGTTGGAATTGCAAAAACATGTAGAGGCAGATTTGTTAGAATTACAAAAAAGGATCAAGGCAGAAAGTCTTAAACGTGAAATTGCTGAGCAACAAATGCGGGAAGAGATCCAAAGGTGCATCAAAATTTGTTAAATTCTCAAGCTAAAATGAAGGAATACTTTCAAGGATTGATTGAACAACTTACTAAGAATCAATTGTCTGGCCACCCTTCACCGGCTAGCTTCAATAAGGATGAAGGAAACATTGAATTGGGATCTGTTTTAGGCGGGCATCCCATTGTGAGGTCCAAGTCGGCTTTTTTGAATACAAGGCTTCCGAACCCATGGCCCAAGCCACCATTTGATACACACAAGCAGGGGAATGGTCTGTTGATCCCTAAAATTGAATTTCCGAGGTTCGACGGGTCAAATCCTTGTGCTTGGGTGTTGAAGTGCGAGGGGTACTTCAAGATGACACAACCAATTTCTGATGAGGACAAAATCACTCTTGTTACCATGCATTTTGATGGCAAAGCAGTTGTTTGGTAGTTGGCCGCAGTTTATAGAGACTTGAATTAAAAAGGTCTCAGATTGTGGAGGATTTCAATAAACTGAAATTTACAGGTAACTATAATGAATATGTGGAAAAGTTTGAGGAACTTAGTGATTGCATGAGCTTGATCTATGGGGCTGCCTTGTCGAATGAATATTTTGTGTCTAGTTTCATCAGTGGTCTATCTCCAGAACTGAAGTCCTCTATTAGGTTGTTTAAACCCATGAGTTTACAACAGGCCATTGATGTGGGGTGGGACTAGTTGGAGACCATGGATGCACTTTTGAAGAAATTAAAAGGAGGAACGAAAATTTTTTTGTCCTACAGGGGGTACAACTATCAAGGGGCCTTCCCCTGACACCAAACAGATGACTAGTTCACGACCCCGCAGTTAAACTACTAACTACAAAGGAAATGGCCGCTAGGAAAGAAAAGGGTTATGTTTTAACTGCAATGAGAAGTACACTCCTGGCCACAAGTGTAAACACAAAGCTTATCTTTAGATGAGTGATGATGAGGTGTATCATTACTCCCTCACTGCTGATGACACCGTGGAACAACCTAATGAAGATGAAAAAGATCTGAATGGAGAACAACTATCCTTGAATGCACTATGTAGGGTGGACGACATTACTACTATGAGGTTTGTTGGGCAGTTTGGAAAACATCACCTACATATACTCATCGACACAGGAAGCACCTTGAGTTTTATTAAGGAAGCAACTGCAACCCACTGTAACTACCCTATTTAGCAGGTAAACCCACTGATGATCGTGGTTGCTAATGGGCAGAAATTGATGAGTACTCAAGCGGCTGTAGGGTTCACTAGGAGATTACAGGGTACTCAACTAACGCATACATTCAGGCTTTTGAATACAAAGGGGTGTGACATTATATTGGGTTGCGATTAGGTTAAGGCTAACAATCCGGTTAAGTTTGACTATGAAAAGTTGATGGTGACAACAAACATTGATGGGAGGAAGACCAGATTTTAAGCCTACAACCCCTCAGTGCAATGCCGGTTCATTTCCCACCATGCACTATATAAGATGACTCAACTACCCAGGCAACAAGAAGTGGAGGAGATTTACCTGGTATCACCCAAAAAGTTAGAAGCTGATGAGAATACTGAACTGACTGCTTTATTTGATACCTTTACTGACATCTTCAAGGAGCCAAAGGGGTTGTCGCCAAGCCAAGGGACTGAGCATCAGATCCTGTTCAAACCAGGTAGTGAACCAAGGAATTAGTGTCCCTACAGAAATTCCCATAATAAAAAAGATGAGATTGAGAAAATAATTAAAGAATTATTTGAAGTAGGGGTGATACCACATAGTAAGATTTCTTTTGCATCACCTATCCTACTAGTGAAGAAAAAAGATAAAACTTGGAGGTTATGTGTGGATTACAGATTTCTTAATGGTCTGACCATTAAGCACGGTTATCCCATTCCCGTCATAGATGAATTATTTGATGAGTTATATGGAACTTAATATTTCTCCAAGATAGACTTAAGGGCTGGCTATTTTTAAATACTAATGAAACCGAAGCATAGGCACCTTACGGCCTTTAGGACTCACCACGGACACTTTGAGTTCCTAGTGATGCCCTTTGGGTTGTGCAATGCCCCAACTGCATTTCAGTTTTGATGAATCAGGTTTTCAAAGATTGTTTAAGGAAATTTGTCTTGTTGATGATATTTTGATTTATAGTAAAGCTTAGGAGGAGCATCTACATCATTTAAGGGAAGTTTTTACCCTACTTCGAAAGAATGCCCTCTTTGCTAAGAGGTCTAAATGTCAATTCGGGAGGGAGAGCATAGAGTATTTGGGCCACATCATCAGTAGGGAAAGGGGTGCAGACTGACCCTAGCAAGATTGCTGCAATGGCTAACTGGCCTAACCCAAAAAACATTAAACAACTACGAGGATTCCTAGGATTGACTGGCTACTACAGAAAATTCATCAAGGGGTATGGAGTATTAGCTAAACCCCTCACTCAGTTGTTGAAGAAGGATCAGTTTAAGTAGGATGGGGAAGCTGAGAAGGCTTTAACTGAGTTGAAGATTACTATGATATTGCTCCGGTACTTGCACTGCCAAATTTCTCTCAACCCTTTGTGCTTGAGACAAATGCTAGTGGGACTGGATTGGGTGATGTTTTTATGCAACAGGGCAGACCAATAGCCTAAATGAGCAAGGCACTTTACCCCAGAAACCAAACTCTGTCAATCTATGAAAAAGAGTTTATGGTCGTTCTAATAGCTCTACAAAAGTGGAAACACTGCCTAGTGGGGGCAGAAGTTTATAATCAGGAATGACCAACAGTCCCTTAAACATCTTCTAGACCAAAAGCCGGTATCACCAGTCCAATAGAAGAGGATTACTAAACTGTTGGGACTGAACTTCGAAATTCAATAGGAAGGGAAGTGACAATAAGGCTGTCGACGCCCTCTCTAGGTTACCACCCTCGGAGCATGAATTGGAATCCCTTTCTGTAGCGGTCCCCACCTGCATACATGGTGTTTTGCTAAGCTATGAGGAAGATATTTTGGCAACTAATGTCAGGGAAGCTAAGCATCTCGATGCACAATCCTTACCCCAATATGCGTTGGAGGGACTACTGATTAGGTACAAGGGTAGACTCTATGTGGGTGAAGCACATGAGAACAGAAGGAGGTTATTGGAAGAATTCCACAACTCAGTTTATGGGGGGAATTTTGGAGTGCAGGGCATGTTCATGAGATTGAAGGTGGCTTTTTATTGGCCAAATATGAAACGGGATGTTACTAATTGGGTTAAGAACTGTGACACATGTGCGACGAACAAGCCTGACCTCTCCCCTTATCCAGTGCCTGACCAACCCTAGTTGCACATAACTATAGATTTCATAGAAGGGTTGCCCAAATCTGAGGAAAAGAATGTTATCCTAGTCGTTGTTGATAGACGTACTAAGTTCAGCCACTTTTGTAGGAAGACGGAAATTGAATTCTGATTCGTCTTGCCTGGACCAGATCTCGGGTACTATAACTTATCATACATCAGTTATTTTGCCTAGCATGCATCTAGAAATTATAAGTACATCACACAGGAGCTGCAAAATATTTACCAATAAATTTGGTGCAAAGCTGACCGATTTCTGACTCCAGAATTCAGTTTTGAGTTGTACCCCCTATCTGATCTCGCGTAGTCCGGTGATGACAAAATCGCAAAATGTCCGCCTGGAATCCTCTCAAAGTCAATGCCCACTACTGTGTCCTCTAGGGTTTTTGTTATTTTTTTGTCATGTGAATTGTGTTATGATTCTTAATCACAAATCCTTTTTTTTGTCACGGTTCATCCTTATATTCGTACATGAACATAATCC
>AYJT01051426.1:0-11137 GCA_001278415.1 Ocimum tenuiflorum | reverse complement strand
TGAACGTAAGTTCAGCTGTTCTTTCTTCCAGTTGCTTAATTGGCTTTTTATATAGCTGATGTTCCAGCTATAGTCTTTACAACTGGTCATCCAGCTGAAATTCCTTCAGCTGAGTTACAACTGAGAACTTTCTTTCAGTTGGCCAATCGCTTTGACTGTTGACCAAATTCTTCAGCTGATTTTTGTCAGCTGAGGTATTCTGTAGCTTGGCTCTTCAGCTATGGTCTTCAGTTCTTCAGGATCTAGGCTATTACAAAAATAAATCTATACAGATTATATTTTAATCTAATGATCCTATTGTAATGGTGTTTGTTATCATCAAAATTATATATTATTCTTAACAGATGGCTTAAAAAACTCATCTTGTCTGAAATAATAAATATTCCGAAAGACGATTACAATCTCTCTGCAATTGGATATTTTGATAGTTTCCGTTGCTATTCATTTCAGTAATCCAAATAGTAGATAACCCATGTGTTGCACAATGCAGAAAAGAATTCATTTACACATAAGATTCAAAATGATTAAATTTGCACTTTACTTTCATTTCCTTGTAATAAATTATTAATACATATCACGAGCTTATTAGTCCAACTCAATATCTTTTTCTTTTCAAATTTTTGGTTTTAGTGTTAATTGGAGGACAATTTTTCTATTGAAATTTAATTTTAGTTTTAGTTCACATTATTAATAATTAGTGTTAATTTTTTATTGCACTTATAATTGATTGTTTCATAATTATGTATTATAGTTTTTCGTTTTAAATCTAATTTAAATATGCCAATCAAATATCTCATTATGAAATATTTATAGTTCTTTGATTTCATGCCAAAAGTACAAGAACACAAAGAAAAAATTAAAACAAAAAAAAGTTAACAACGTCACAAATAATTTTATATCTTTTTATCTCTGCCAAAAATAAATTATTATTATTTCTTCAATGCTCCTCCACGCCGATTCAAAGACGTTGCCGCACCTCGGCACCTGCACGGGCGTTCTTCAATGCTTTATGCTTCTTTTTCGGTTTAATTTTTAAGTATTTGATGCACATCTAGATATGAAAATATTCTGAAATTTTGAAAATTTTAGTTGTATTATCTAGTGATTGAGGATTAATTTTTGATTACGTGGTAAAAACTGAGAAATATATTTTAAATAAAATTATTTATTCAGCTACATACGAAACACAAATACATAATCATGGCACAATTCATTCAGGAGTACACCAGATGAAACTTATTTATTTTTGTAGAAATAATAACATTTCAAAGTAATATTCTACCCGGATTTTCATTAGAACATCGTTTCTTTTTCTTGGCCAGTGTAAGTGATCCAGTAAGCTTTCTCATGTTGCTATTTTGTCCAGAATGTACACCCAAACTATGATCAAACTTTATCTTCTTTTTTTTTGTTTGAACCTGAAGAATGAGACTGGTTTTTTTAGATTTATTGTAGATTATAGGTGGATTTCTAGAATGCGCTGAAAGTGATATTGTGCAGCAGCAACATCACACTGAGCGAAAGCAGCAAATATAAAAAAATTTCAAAGTGCGAAGCGGCAAATATAAAAAATTTTCAAAGTGCGAAGCGGCTTTCGAGCATAATTATAATATTATATTATATTGAATATCTGAACACAGATGTAGCCGAAAATGCAGTTGAAAATTAAAAAAGAATGATATATTTTCCCAAATAAGCAAGTGAGGACAAAGGATCTTCGTAAAGAAGGAGATCTGAAGTTTGTAAAATTTTATTTTATCTTTCTTTATTTTTTTTAGATAGTGATAGGTGGATACTTGGGAGAATGTCATGTGGCATTTATTATGACTCCCCGTCAGCTCTATTCCCTATAAAAGGAAGGTATCTTGTACAAAACTAAGTGCGCTTGTGTTAATGAGCTTCCAATAAATATCTGTAACCTTTCTCTCTTGGAATTCAAATTTCTTTCAGAATCCGGTGTGAATATTAACTTTACACCTGTAAGTTAAATTTCTTTCTTGTGTAGATCTTGTTTCTTGTATCTAAATTTGAATCTTGTGTTTAATTTTATAAATAGTCTAATAGGCTGAATTTGGTGTTAAGTTATGTCTGACTCGGTCTAATTTTGAATCTAATATTGTTAAAATCCATGCTCTCAATTTTGAAGAATAGGTTGAAGGTTGAGTATAAGCGTACTGGGCGTTAAAGAATTTGAATTGATTAACATGGCATTTATCCAGTTTAAGCCATGTCCGTTACTGCCTAAAGATGGTGTTGTTCTAGGCAACTGGTCAGTCCCTCTGAGTAATCAATTCATCTTACTTTAACGTCGACGGTAAGCTTATACTTGTCAAACTTACCTTGTGATATATCTTTGAACATGATTAAACATGGAAAGAAGTCCATATAATCCTCCCAATTTCATTCTTTCTTTCATCTGTCACTGCACCACCAGCAGCAGCAGCTCGGCTCTTCCCTACCTTGCGACCGCCAACATCATCGCCGAGCTTCAGCACTAGCAACCGAGAAATTACACGAGTGAGAGCGCGCTTCAGAAAACCCTTGAATTCGCTCCAAAGCGCCGGAGCGGCGACCATTTCAGGCACATATTCCATTATTCTAACATCTCATAAGTGTTTGTGTAATGAAAAAAGTTTTTAAATTAATTGACTAGGAAAACAATACTCTCTGTAGCAACAATAATGAAGATCTCTCTTTGTTATGCTCTATGTCAATCGGACAAATTCTTCGACATGCACCATCCCTACTCTACCTACCGCGTTACAAATTTGGTGTTTTATTACATTCAAGTGATAGCTCAGCCTCAGCCTCAATCTCTTTCATCTTTGTTTAATCATGTTTCTTTTTTGTTTATCAATAGCATACATAACCAATGCTTATAGTTTATACTGCTCTACTCTCCTTAATCATCATCACTGTCCATCTGCAACTATGATGTCGGTAAAAATGTGGAGATGGGTGATAAAAAAATATTCCAATACACTTATACTCCTACTTTATTAAACTCACTATTTATTTTTTCATAATAGTCCATAATCTCATCCACGCAATCCTCCCAAAATGTGCAATAGATAGGCGGATTTAAATTTTGATCTTAACATTTAGAAGATGCATTCAACAAATTGTATATAAAATTCTTACTCCAAATCTTCAAGAACAATGTCAATGAGTTTCTTTCTACTTCACCTGAACAAATGACACTACGATTTCCACAACCGCACCAATAACAACTCAATAGTTAGAATTAAGGTCAAAATATATAATAGTATTCGTAATCTGTTTTATTATGCTTATAGAACCAATATCTTCAAAAGTTTTGAATGTGAACATGTACCTTGGGAAATTTTCTTCATTAATTGGGGTAATATGTGATCGATTGAGCATTTTAAGAAAATACTTGTTGGTGGTTGTCTTATATTTTCTGTTTTTGGTCACCACTAAAAAATTCTTTGCTCCATACATACAACCTTCCTTCAATTCTGGCTTGAATGTACTTATCAAATTACTCGGAATGCTTGCACTAATGCGAACCCCCTGTTTTTTTATGATACAAAAAATGTCTGTGAAAGTAATGCAATTATCCATACTGATATTAGGAACAAAAAGAATGTGCTGTCTATTTATTTTCTAGTTTATTTTAATTGATGATTGCAGATGGTGGATGATATAAAGCAATATGAAAATTTCTTCATATTTAAGAGCCAATTTTAAGGTCTGATTAGTATATTTTCAGATATGGCAGCTTTCAATTTTTTTGCGGCCGTGGATGAATGTATACATCTCATAGCCTATGCAAATGCATGAATGTAAATTTTTCAATAAATAAAATTGTTCAACAATAAATGTACCTCTTGATCATGAAAAATAATTTCATGGCTAAATATTTCATTCTTATTATAGGAGATCGAAAGTCGAACAACTCGGCTTTTCACCGCGGAGTTGGCATTTGATGGATGAAGATCCTCAATAATCTTCCACATAGGTGTCATGGTAATGCTGTGAAACTCTGCATAACCGCAAAGCAAATGAGTTTTCAGGTATCTTGCAATTCTATATTTTTTTTAATTAAATGGTAATACCTTAGTTATGTTTATTTGCGATGGATGTGAGCTCAAAGATGTTTATTAGTGAAATTGATTATCACACACCATGTTTATATAGGCTAATTTGGGCGGTCAATAGAACTTTCAAATTTTAAACTTTGTATTGTTCCGCGACTACTTGCTGGAAAGCTTTAGATTCTGTTGCAAGAAATTTCTAGAATGTTTATTCATTTGCAATCTATTTATTTTAACTTGATGATTGCAGATGGCGGATGATATAAGGATTAAGGCCTTCTTCAAATTTAACAGCCAATTTTTAAGTCTGATTATTATATAATAACTTTCAAGTATTTTTTTTGCGGTTGTGGGATGATGTAGGATCGCAGGAATTAATTTTTTTATATTTTGTTACCATGTGTAATCTTATTAAGAGGCACTTTTTTCTTCAAGATTTTATTTAATTTATTTATTGCTATTTGCTACTTATCTCTCACTACAACTTGTTAAAATAATGGCAAAAAAATAGGCGGGAATTTCATTTTTTAATGCATTTTGGTATTTTATATATATTGGTTACTTCCGTCGAGGCCGCTGTCTGCATTGGCTCCGTTTAACCCAAATCTCGGAGCCCTAATTAAGGTAATTTAGTGTTCCAATCTATTTGTTTTTTTTAATCCTCAATTTTTCGTACATAAATTATCGGGTTTACTTAATAGTGTTTTTTTTTCCCAAAATGTTTTGTGTTTCAGTGGGATTATATGGTTCTTCCACCAGTTCGATCAACTTATATTTCCTTGTCAAAGCTCTTGTCACAGCCATGGCAAACCAAATCCATAAACGAAGGTCTCCAAATCCACGCCCAGTTAACCAAACTCGGACTATGTCACTACTCAAAATACCGTAGCCAGTTGATACAGCTGTATTCGAATTCCAAACTTTTTTCTCTTGCCCGCAAGCTGCTCGATGAAAGTCCTGAACTGGATTTGGTTTCTTGGTCTTCATTGATATCCGGGTATACAAAGAATGGCCTTGGGGAAAAGTCCCTTTTGGCCTTCCATGAGATGCATGCATTGGGTGTTAAGGGCAATGAATTCACCTTCCCCAGCGTGCTTAAGGCATGCATAAACACAATGGATTTTAAACTCGGGAAACAAGTCCATGGCATTGTAGTAGTGACTGGTTTCGAGTCGGATGTCTTTGTTGCAAACACTTTGCTTCTGATGTATGCAAAAGATGGTGAAATTTCAGATTCGAGGAGGTTGTTCAAGAGTATCCCGGAAAGGAATGTGGTTTCTTGGAATGCCTTGTTGACATGTTACACTCAAAGCGATCTTTTTGCAAAGGCAATGGAGTTGTTTCACGAAATGATGGCTGATGGTGTTAGGCCTGATGAGTATAGTTTGTCGAATGTTTTGAATGCCGCCACTGGTTTGGGGAATATTTCCCAGGGGAAGAAGATTCACAGCTATTTGATAAAGCTTGGATACGAGAGCGATCCATTCTCATCGAATGCATTAGTAGACATGTATGCAAAAGCGGGACATCTTGGAGATACATTAACTGCTTTCAGTAATATCCCTGAACCCGATATTGTGTCGTGGAATGCTCTTATTGCTGGTTGTGTTTCCCACGAATATCACGATGCGGCCTTGGAGTTGTTGGATCAGATGAAAAGATCTGGAACACACCCGAATTTGTTTACCTTATCGAGTGCTCTTA
The DNA here is from genome assembly GCA_001278415.1 of Ocimum tenuiflorum. Classification (NCBI taxonomy): domain Eukaryota; kingdom Viridiplantae; phylum Streptophyta; class Magnoliopsida; order Lamiales; family Lamiaceae; genus Ocimum; species Ocimum tenuiflorum. The sequence continues at coordinate 5,375 of AYJT01051426.1, read as the reverse complement.
AAGCCTGTGCAGGATTAGGTTTCCTGAAATTGGGGAAGCAGTTTCATGCCAAGTTGATCAGGCTGGAGACGGTGAACGATCCCTTCGTTAGCGTTGGCCTCATTGACATGTATGGTAAGTGTGGCTCGATAAAACAAGCAGCAACTATTTATCCTTCGATGCGAGATAAGAACTTGGTTGCAACGAATGCATTGATCTCTGGACTATCTCAGAGTGGGGAGAAAAGAGAAGCTCTAACCCTGTTTTCGGAGATACATAAACAGAGAATGGAATTTAACCATGCTACTTTACTAGCAACCCTCAACGCAATCTCTGATTTGGAGGTTTATGTCATTTGCAAGCAAGTTCACGCACTCATTGTGAAGTCTGGTTACCAAACAGATGATTTCATTATGAACAGCCTTGTTGACTCATACGGAAAGTGCAGCCAGGTTCATGACTCAGCTAGGGTTTTCGAAGAATGCCCGACTGTGGATCTGCCATCTTATACATCGATAATGGCAACGTATGCTCAATGTGGGCATGGCGAAGAAGCTCTGAAGCTCTACTTGAAGCTACTACAGATGGACATGAAGCCGGATTCTTTTATCTGTAGCTCTCTTCTTAATGCTTGTGCAAACCTGTCGGCGTACGAGCAGGGGAAGCAAATCCATGCCCATGTCTTGAAAATGGGGTTTATAAGGGATACTTTTGCCGGGAATTCATTAGTCAACATGTACGCGAAATGTGGGAGCATCGAGGATGCTGATCTGGCCTTCGCCGAGGTTCCTAGAAAGAGTGTGGTCTCCTGGTCTGCATTGATTGGTGGGCTAGCACAACATGGGCAGGGTAAAGAAGCCATTAATTTGTTCGATGACATGTTAAAAAACGGTATTGCCCCCAATCATGTGACACTAGTCAGTGTCCTCTCGGCCTGCAACCATGCTGGCCTAGTAGACGAAGCTCGATGGTATTTTGAGACGATGGAGGAGAAGTTTGGCATAAAACGAACGCAAGAACACTATGCTTGCATGATCGATGTCCTAGCCCGAGCTGGGAGATTGGACGAAGCAATGGGTGTGGTCAATAGCATGCCGTTTGAGGCTAATGCTTCCATTTGGGGGACCCTTCTTGGAGCTGCGAGGATTCACAAGAACGTAGAGCTTGGGCAACACTCTGCCAATATGCTCTATGCTCTGGAACCAAAGAAAAACGGCTGTCACGTCCTCTTGGCTAACATCTACGCCTCGGCAGGACTGTGGGATGAAGTCGTTAAGGTGCGAAGATTTATGAAGGACAACAATGTGAAGAAGGAGCCTGGAATGAGCTGGATGGAGGTGAAAGATGAGATTCACACGTTTGTTGTGGGGGACAAGAGCCATCCCAGGAGTGAAGAAATATACTCGAAACTCGAGGAATTGGGAGATTTAATGAACAAGGCTGGTTATGTTCCAATGTTGGAAACTGACATCCATCATGTTGAAGAGAAGGAAAAGGGGCTTCTCCTATTCTATCACAGTGAGAAGCTGGCTGTGGCTTTTGGACTGATTGCCACCCCAGCTGGAGCTCCGATTCGGGTGAAGAAGAATCTTCGTATATGTTCGGACTGCCACACGGCGTTCAAGTACATATCGAAGATTGCAGCGCGAGAGATCGTTGTTAGGGATGTTAATCGTTTCCATCATTTCAGGGATGGATCTTGTTCCTGTGGGGATTATTGGTAGCTTTGCTTTGTGCTACTATGGAATGGAAGGAAGCCACTCGGATTGTGAGGATGTGGAACGGATTTCTTGTCTTAATTCTCGAGTGAATTGCATTTTTGGTCTCATGGGATACAGTCCCATTTAATTTTGGTCTCAGTAGTTGCAGTTTTAATCTATATTTGCATATTTTGTCCCACTGTTACGATTTTTTATACATTTAGGCTACATTTGAAACTTGTCTTAAAAAAGTAAAGTACCCTAAAAAATGATGAGAAGTTGTTTGTTTACATTTTCTATTTGACGAGAGAAAAAAAAGTAAAGGTGAATTTTGCATGTGTTTTGGAGAGAATCACTTTTTTGAAAATGTGAACTGTACTTTTCCAAAATAAAATAAAAAACTGTAAACGAATGGAGCATTAGTTTCGACTTTCAAAGAACTTGCATTTACAGTCTAAATTATGTAGTTCATTCATGACAAAATGAGTCATGTATGCAATAGTACCGAGAGTGAAGTTATGCTGATGTATGACAAGGTTTTTGGGACTAAAAGTGGAAAAAAATGATTGACAATGGCACTGAGAATCGAATTTACTCCTTGATTCTTCTCCCTTATTTCCACTTTATGAAATGTAAATTTTTTGAGTGTGCTTATCAGCTGGCTTTGATGATTTCAATGTGTTTCATCCTTGGTGTCATACCTTTTGCTACTAGTTAGTACCACCTCATAATCATACAACATAGAATATGATTCTGTTGATGATTTCTATCAAAATGAAAATGCCAATCCCATGTCAACTCTTCCTTTGACAGGGAGAGACGATGCTTGTTGCCGCTGCTATTGTTATGGTATCAAGATTGATCTTTGATAAACGCGATGAGATTGCAGGCCTTAAACCACATCGAGGTGAAGGCGTAAGGGAGAAGTTCGGACGAGTCAGTTGAAGATAAGATGGTCGAATGAGCTCGATCGAGCACGACGATGTCCAACCACGGGTAACTAATAACCCAGATATTCACCGAGTCTGCGTAAAATATCAGTGATCTCATAAATAGGCCGAATTATACAGCTAGTCGCCATCTGATCTTTCTCACTCTCTTTATCCACTTTTATTTTTATATTCTTACACTCGATGTATTTTTACTATTCCGTAAACACACTTTTTTTCCTTCTTCCATGATATTCTATATATGCAAATATATATATATATATTCTTTCTGTCTCCTTGTTTGTTCGAATTGTCAATTAAAAAGAAAAAGAAAATTTTCATGCACATAAATTTAATATGCAGATGTTTATGTTCTTCACTCCATGTTTTGTGATATATGTAAGTTAAGAAACGGGAAATGCTGCTAATTTATACATATTAGTCATCACTCTTTAAAGTGAACTTTGATTCAAAAACAAAATTTCCATTTTATTCGTACATCAATATATTGGCGATTAGTTTTGCTAAAATCGAATTAGGACTTAGCATGACACTGAGAAACCCCTTTTAAAAGATTTGGTTAAAAATTTTGCTTAAAAATCCTACCTAATCGCACTAAAGGATAGAAAATTTGATATCATCATTATGTTGTTAAATCAACTCAATTTTTAAATTATCACGACTCTTTCATTTTTAAATTCAAATTGCGCAAATGATTTATCAAGTAAAAAAATTTTAATTCTCTCAAAGATAAATCGTATCCATATTTATTTTGAAACATAGAAACAAAAAAAAACCAAAAATTTTAATATTTATTTAATCTCAATTATGATTTATTAAATCGTAATTAAGATTTATTCATTTAATTAACAATAGGAGTTTATAATGTCCCAACTGGAGAGTACTAGCCTCATTTATTTTTTTTTAGAATATCTCAGTTAGACTTTATTTCATTTCGGTAAGTATTATAATAGAAGAGGTCTCATACTCCCAACTCAGAGCCCAATTGATTAATTGTTTTTCTCATGTTCAAATAGGTCATGGATTTGAGTTTCAATAGGGACATCTAGGTGGGATTTAATAAAAGTATATTCTAATTTTTTTTTAAAAAAAAATAGAGGAGACATCATATTAGACTGGGTCTACGTACTAATTTCTTTAGAACTAATTTTAATTTAGGAGACCTGTATATTCATGGAAAATAAGTTTTTTATTCATGAAAACTTTCAAATCTTAAGTGAAAAGGAACCAAGAGAATTTTAATATAATAGATTATATGCATAAATTTGATGTAAATGAGATTGATGATCATTTGAAAAAATTTGAAATAATTCTAATAACACCAAATATTTTGTTCTTTTGTGATGTAATGAATACAAAAACCTGTAATAAATTTGATAATCTAACAAGAGTGTGTCTCTAATTTAATTTGTAGGTGGTTGGAGGCAAACATTGATGTATGAACTCTGGAACTTGAAATTATTTTTCGAATGTATTGTTGAACATTCTCTTACTATCTTTACGAATAGAGCAAGTGTAACGTCATGCTCCAGGGTCTGACGAAGTTCACCCTGTACCGGTCACGTTATCGCCACCAGTGTTAAATCGATTTCTAGACTAACGGTCAATCTAATATACCAACCCAAATCCTTTTTAGCATGCTTTGTCCTCACTCTCATGCATCCTGAAAAACTTCCCAAGAGGTCACCCATCATAATTACCCCAGGTCAAGCATGTTTAACTTTGAAAATTTCCTAGAATGAGATCCAGAAAAGATGATACACCATGTTGGTATTAGTAGTCAAATCAAATCCTTTTAAGTTCTCCTTAACCGTGTAGTCACATTCCTTCACAGCCTCGTATTTCCTCTTGTTCCAGTATGAATCCTGTTCATTCATGTCCTCCTCAGCTCAACTATCGGGAGTCTCACATGAGCCACCCTTTATCTGTGCCTCTATCGCACCAACGAGCACTATTTTGCTCCGACACCGAATCGTTACAACAAGCAAGGGTTATATGACATATATGGTACACATAAGACATTCCAATTCTTTGTCAAAATGGTATAAGAGAGACTACGGTTTAATATTTATTTTACTTAATTTAGAGTTTTTTTATTTTTAGTTCTTTAAATTTAAGTTAGGGCTTTGGATTTGCGGATCGCATTAGGATTTTTATCATTTCATGTTTTCGTATTTAAAGGTATCTTTATTTGGTAATATTGGAGATACAAAGAGAAAAGAATCAAAATTTTGGCCAGCGTATCTTATTGTTTGGGATTTCTGCCTTGCAAATTTCTTTTGTGTTCTTATTCTCCGTGAATATAATATCTTTTCCTTTTCACCGTTTTTTCTTCTTTCGAATATTTTTGTTGCCTTTTATGATAGTTTAGCCAATCATATGTTTCCATCGATTGGTCCAACATGCTCAAAATAAAATTCAAATGACATGATTTTTACACAGCACGCTCTTCAACTAAAAAGAAATTATTCCACCTGACAACATTTGGGCATTGCCTAATTATCATTGAAGATCTCATCAAAGTGATGCAAGAACCAGTAAATGCATTTGGTTGAACATTCCTAATCATTAAAAATAAAAATAAGAAGACTCAAATTTCATCTCAATCTAGAAAACCCCATTGAATTCAGAATAAAAGAAGTATTCAATCGCAAAAGGCGTCCTCCATAGTACTTGTATTGTCACCATGTTATCCTCCTATAGTTGTATCAAAATCTCAACTATTATTGTTCGTTTCTACCATTGT
>AYJT01051382.1:0-11586 GCA_001278415.1 Ocimum tenuiflorum | reverse complement strand
AAAGGTATAAATTACCTTGCCAAGCTTTTGCGCACATTTTGTACTTCACCTCCTTAATTTCGGGCTGGCCACCCTGGGAAAGGAATTGTCTACAGAGTTTTTGATAGGAATCGTGAATCGACAATGATGGCTTACTATTCAACCTTGCTTCGAAAGTAGGTAAAACACTATTTCAACGTATATTTTGGTTAATTTTATCTCTCGTAGGGTTTGTCTCCACAAACCAATCGACTTGGTCCATGAAGACACGAGGCTATTGTTGTGGGACAAAATATTTGTTCAACCTCATCCATTATTCAAAAGTCCAAAACACCAGGGTCGTGCGACCTCGAATAAACTCCAGCCAATCGACAGGCCTCTAGAACCCTCTCAGGGCTTCGAAGGACCCAGTCGATGAAATTAGCACGAGCATCCTCTCTCAAAGGCCCTGAGGATTCGAGTCTAGCACGAGGACCAGGCCACGAAGCCTCTCTGGACCCGAGTTTGAGATTCCCGGCGTGTGCAACCCACGTACTAGAAAGATCCAGAATGATTCTCTGCCAACTCAGCATAGGGGAGAACACGTGACTTCAACCTCCCTAGTTGTATTTGCAGATCGCCCCAAGGAGTATTTACAAATAGAGTCCCTAGCTTAGGAATTATTCAGATTTTACCAATGTAACAGTATAAATGGTGTTTTCACACAATGCACACACAATTCAACTCACACATACACATTGTAAGCACCGATCATCTTCTCTGACGAACTTCTCGTCAAGAAAATGCTATAATTTCACCCAATTACTCTATAAAATACTAGCTAGTCCGTTCCGGGGGACTATAAACTTTCATGGAAGTCTTGGTATCCGATTTACTTTCCTGCTTAGAGCCTAGATCATTCAAACAAATAAAATCGAACCTCAATAGAGCCTTATCCAACATTATTTTCAGATTGATTCAAGGTAGCTCAATGTCTTCATATATTCAATGAATATAATTTCAAATATTCAAGTTCAAAGGATATCAATTTATCGATTTCCATTCACCTTAGGTTTCATATATCTATCACTGATACTATTGATGGATTTAATCTCTTATGCATATGGAAATTACATCTCAACCAAAGGATTTCTCCATAAGGCTTATTTCTGAGCTTATTCGGATTTTTGGAACCAACTATAAAATTATCTCTGGATTATTATCTAAAAATTGTAGTATTTGTTGCATATCAAAATTCCCTTTACATGGAAATCCTTCATATACCAAAGCTCAAAACCTCCACAATGACGAACAAAAACTCGTACGTCTAGTTACATTATCAAATTATTTTAACTAACAATAGGTTTACCTTCAACGCATTCAACAAGAATTTGCTAGAGACAAAGGTGCTATTGTTGGAGTTAAAGTAACTTGGCCTATTTAGAGTTCATGACCACCTAAAATCCAGTCAACACATACTTAGGAAACCAAAAAAATCACTTCAAGTGGCCCAATGAAAGGACAACGTCATACCAAGTTTAAAAGACCAGTCAAAGGACAGCAAAAAAGAAAAAGGAAAAAGTCCTCGAAAAAGTCCTCAGGAGCTATCCTCGCAATATTAAAGGGTTGTTTCGAACAACCATTGAGAATAAAGGTATGCTCGAAGCCACCTTCGAGGCTTGAACCCAATGACCCTCAAATAAATCCAATAAAAATGGTGTATTCGAAGCTTTAATCTGCACTTTCCATGAATGTGCATATTAAAAACTTCTATAACAGAACAAATGTGCACCACATGTGAAAATTTTATTGCTAATTGGGAAAGATAATATATCATTTTCATATAGTTATAGATCATTAATGTCACACTTATGTCACAGAACTCATGCATTCAACACATACAATCACTCAAACATACACTCAAAGGTAGCACACTCCTCGGGCAAGATAGTCCACGGGGAGTTAATGTTTCATTTTTTTTTTTATTATCGCCCTATAATCTCCATAATTCATATATTAAAATGTCGTGCATTTGCCTTGGGTGAGTTACTCAAGGATAAATCATGTTTTCTAGCCAAACAAGTCGTCGGTTTCTCCTTTTATTTTTGAAAAATGTCCCGTAAGTCCTGTTATCACTATGAAATACCCACAACAATGTGCAAAAAAATTGTCATTAATTATTCGTACAAGAGTACTTATTATATATTATGTGATGAGGATAGTATAATTGTATGATTATAGATGTCTAAAAGAAACTTTATGATTATATCATTATAGGGTTCCTATATTTAATTCGCATGGGCCTCAAAAATTTTAGGATCGACCCTCCATGTAGCAGCTCATGATACTCAATTTAAGAGGGGCTTCAATCATGAGTTTGTTGTCATGTTGGTTCCCTCATAATCTATTAGAGTATACAACTAAATGCAGTGATAAAGAATGAATGAATGAATGCGGAAAAATTAATATTTTGGCCCATGATTGTAACTGACTTAGACAGGTCAGCTATGTTTATAAAAGTTATCACCAGTCTAGTTTAGATTAAGTTCAGTTTTAGATATAAGACTCAGCTAAACTGATAAGCTTTTGAACCCAGTTGAGAATGAACTTATAAATATGGGAGGTTCGTATTTTTCGGTAGTTCATATAAGTCAGCTGAGTTGAGTAAGCTGAACTAACATCTTTTAAGGATCACTTGTTAGATTATCATAAGTTCAATTGTCAGTTGCATAAGCAATGTAAAGACTGAAACGATAAAACTAATACAATGATTTTTATAGAGGTTCGGAAACACAACTTCGACGTCCTCTTTTTCTTCTTCAACTGAAGGAATTCCACTATCAACTCAGAGTTTTCGATGTGTTAATACGGCTTACAATAAGCTGATATTCTCAGTCGTCAGCTTCACCGCACAAGGACTTAGGCACTGTGTGGAATGGAACTGCGATCCTCCTAACATTTGCTCTACGTCCTTCACTGGTTGAAGATTTGAGTTCTCTTCAAGAGCGAGATTAAGGTTTCTTAAACTTGGTCTGGATGAGGGTTCTCAGGTTCTTTGTGAGGTAGGTATCTGGTGAATTACAAAATCTGCTTCATTTTATAGATCGATGTAGTTTTGTAGATTTTGGTGGGTTGGTCAAAAAACACTCTTCTATATTTGATTTTTGATGATGCTAACCCTACTTCTAACTCATCCCGTTTTGTAGTTATAATCCTCCATAAATTCGACCATTAGGATGATTGTTGTGGGCCAAAATATTCGCTCGAATCTTGACTGCATATCATAAGGCTAAGATACCAGCTTTGTGGGTAATGCTACAAACTCTGACCCAACGGAAGGCCCTTTGAACCCTCTCCAGGGCTCGAAGGACCCCCTCGAAGAATTTAGCGGAAGTGCTAATCCTCGAAGGCTCTAAGGATTCAAATCTAGCATGAGCTCCAGGCTTCGAAGCTTCTTTGGGTTCGAGTGCGAGATTCGCAGCATGTGCGGTCCACATGCTCGAAGGATCCAGAACCATTGCTTTGCTGACTCACTATAGAGGAGAACGCGTGGCTCCAATTTTCCCAGTTGTATTTGCAGATCGCCCCCTATGATATTTGTAAATTAGGTCCTTAGCTTAGGAATTATTCGGATTTACTCAATGTAATAGTATAAATGATGCATTCACACCATACACACACAAGCTATTCATGTTATCCACACATTATATTCACCGATCATCATCTCCGACAAGTCACCGTTGAGAGACCTCGAAATTTCATCAATTCAATCTATAAAACACTAGCAAGTCCATTTCGGAGACTATAAACCTTCATGGTAGTTACGGTGTCTGATTTATTTTTCCGTTTAGAGCCTCGATCATTCAAACAATAAAAAATGAACGTCAACAATAGTAAGAAGCTTTTTCAGGCTTGTCTCTTCTCGTTGGTCAATAGCTCTTTAGACGTAGAACTTGCTGACTAGCATCAACTGACTTTATTTCTTAGAATATCAGTCTAAGGAATATCGTAACTGAGGATATTCTCAAATTGAGTTGACTTGTTCCTCTTGTCAGCTTTCTTCTCAATTCTTTCCTGAGAGATGATCAGTTAGCTGGATCAGTTTTCCGCTGAAACTGTCAGTTGGATGTTATTTAAATTGACTCAGTTTCATCCTGAAACTGATAGTTCATTTTATCTCAAAACTGGATCAGTTCCTCCTAAAACTAATGATTCTAAATCTTCAGAACTATCTTCGACTTTAGTTTTGATCTCCTTAGAACTGCTTAACTAGGACAGTTCTGGATCCTTAAAATTAATTATAGCTTCAATTCTTATTCCCCCTTAGTCTGATCCTTGGTCTTGAACTCTTTAGCTCTTATTGATAACTAACGAATTTATTATAGAGTTCTAAACTATTACATAATTTGCATTTCATAACTGGATGCTTAACAGTTTTTATCATGGTTAAATTGTATTTTCGTTAATTCATTATTTTTAGTTAATAATTCTTAATTTCATTTCTTGTCTTTTTAATGTTAATAAATGACTATTAAGATTGAATGTTTTATTAGATGGATTAAAGATTGCAAGGAGAAAAGGATTTCGTAGAATTCTCGTGAATGTAGATAATAAAAGTGTCATTCAAATGGCGCTTAGATTTCGAGGTGAAGGCCGCTGGTGTGGGGATTTCTTTGGAGGGATCTGAAACCTAATGCAACGAGACAGGGTCATTGATGTACGACATGAGTATTGGGGAGGCCAACATAATTGCCGACTGGTTGGTGGCAATGGGAGCTTCGATCCCTGTTGGTGTTATTAAGTTCGAGGTTCCCAGGAACAAGTGAAGGCGTGGCTTACCTATGATTACAGATTGTTTAGTTGTTCCAAAATCTATCTCAGTTTAATTCTAGATTAGACTCTCTCTTTGTACTAAAACAAAAAATTTGAATATTTTATAATTAGAATTTTTAATTTTTTTTTAAGTTCAATTTTTAATCATAAATACTAATAAGAATAGAGTATATTAAATGATTTTTTTTATAATAGCTATTATTAAAATTAATAGATTTAATAATGGAGTTGCAATTGCAGGGTATTCACGAGTGTGTGATTTGATCCCGTTCTAGCTGCGCAAATCTTGTAGATATGGTGTATATAGCTCGCAAGCAAAGTACAAAATTTTATTGTCTATTTTGAAATATTTTTCAAAGTTAGAAATGAATTTTTTCAAACGATACTTTTCTTAACTAAAAATATGATATTTTAAGTAGTAAATCTGAATAGAATATAGAGAACTCATTTAACAAATTTTCAACTGGGATACAAGTTATTAACCCCCCGCCGCCCCAAAAAAAAAGAAAAAAGAAAAGAAAAGGTGATGGAGCCAGGCTCCAAGGCTACCACAAAAGCAAAACATTTTTATGTCGTGATGTGTCTGTGATGAAGCCCGTAATGCATATAGTAGTATAGCATGTGCGAAGGCCATTAGGCATGTGTGCATAATTTAACTTTTATATTATTCTCTAATCTAAAACGAAATATTTTGCTTGATTAAAAACCCAAGCCTATGGTATGAAGAGAGAGTCGAAGCAATTCTTGATCAAAGGTGCAAAACCTATGGGGAATGAATCTATTTCACTTGGGAAGTCCTCTGGAGAAACCACTGTAAAGAAAGAAGCTACTCGCGAACTATAAAAAAGAATGAGAAAGTACTATCATAAAATGCTTATGGAGTAATGAGATTTTGGGAAGGAAATTTTTGATAATAGGGGAACAGCAGCAGCAGGTAGTAATAATAATAATAATAATATATCCCTACTAATTAGTGATAATAATATCATCATTATTATTTTAATTTCATATGGAATGAGAGCTTGTACTGATATGGAAATTCGATTTGATTTTGAAAACCTTATCAATATTATCATGCAAGCAAACAGAAACACTCAAATGTCCGTCGTGGACAGGTGATAATGTGGTCATGGCTGATGTGTAAATAAATTAGAGATTTTGAGAATAATTAATAGTATCCCTACAATCAATATTACATTGATACATAAACCATGGACACATCGCCCACAGTGACATTTTAGCTTTTCTGTGCAAATTATGGTTTTGAAAATCATAATCTCCAAACCAAAATTCTCGAAGTTCAAAACCCTATTAAATTGTCATTGCGATGGTGAAGTTCCATGTGGAAACTCAAAAAATTGGATGGAAGGGATTTTAAATAGTAAAATACAAAGCAAATATAAAGAATCCATTTAGATTTTTTTACCTCGGATACAAAATTTTTGCCAAATAACTAACAATACAAACAAAGCATCTTTTTCACTCTGATGTGTGGGGGTGAATGCCCTTATTTATGTCGTAGTGTAGCGAGTACTAGCCAGAATAATATTTTCTTTGTTCGGAAGGCATTATCCATATATGCACATTTCGTTTCTCAAAATAATTTGATATCTCAATAGAAATCTTTCGTATGATTTAAACCCAAATTTTCAGCATGAGAAAGAAACTTGAAACAATTCTGGATCCGAACATGCAAAACTTAAGGAACAAATCTATTTTACTTGTGTCGAGAAGCCAGGTTAAGAAGAAGCAACTTGTGAAGTAGAAGAAAGAATGGGAGAGAAATATCATAAATTGTTAATAGATTGATGAAAATATCACTTTTAAAAATAATATTTTCATTTTAGATTAATTACTTCTCTTTGGAATTAGAGTTCATATGGATATTGATATCCGAATGACGTCCACTATATTTCATTTTGTGTGAAAACCTTATATTACGTCCTTACCAAAAAAAATAAAAAAACCTTTTATATATTATCATGCAAAAAACAATTATAATTTTGAGAACCCTAATCTCTGAACCAAAATTTTTGAAGTTCGAAAACATATCAAATTGTAATTTTCCCATCGCGAAGTTGTCGAGTTGTACGTGTAAACTTAAAAATTGGATTGAAGGGTGTATATAAGTATTTAAATCAAAATTGAATATGGGGAATTCGTTAACAAAATCGTAACACAGATACAAATTTTTTGCCGAAAAATAATGGAGCCATAAGACCACCAATACAAGCAAAACATCTTTTTCACTGTGAGGTGTGTGTAATGAATCCCTAATATATGTAGCTGTGTAGCATGTACTAGGCAGAATAATATTTGCTTTGTGCGAAGGGCATTAAAAATATACGCATAATTGAGTGTTTACATATTCTGATGTCTCAAACGAAATCATTTTCTTGGTATATGAGGACTGACATTGGGTCAATTCTTGCTCAGATGGTGCAATATTTGATGAATAAATCTATTTCACGTGTGAACGTCTTGTGTGGAGAAATCATGCTAAAAAATAAAAACAACTTGGGAACTCCAAGAAAGATTTTTTTTTTTTTTATATCTTACTTGGAGTAATCACCGCCGACAGCAGTTACTAATCTCCTCGCAACATTGCAGGCACCTCAAAGAGTGGGAGCTGGCTGCTATATGCACAAGATAAAATTCAAACACCTAACCTTAGTTAAGCGTAGATCAGTCCGTATCAATGAGCTCAAAGAAAGAATTAGATAAGAATATAGTGAACTATTAATAGATCAAATAATTTTCTGTAGTTATTTTTTATAAAAGTGGGAAAATTTAACATCCCTACTACTACTACTACTTCTCGATATCAAAATCTGAACGACATGCATTATATGTCATATTGTAAGGTTATGAAAATCTTATTTTATCAATCAAAAAAATTATGATTTTGAAACCCTAATTCCCAAACTAAAGGTAAAATATACAAATTTAATCCAAACTATCACTTGAGTTGCAAATTTAATTCAAATTGTCATTTGTTGCAAATAAATATACAAACTATCATAAAATATGCAAATTTGGGAAGAGAGCTTTTTTATTTTATGTTGACGTGGCATTCATTTTGATGTGTGGAGAACCTCCATGTCTCGTCAGTTTTTTGGTGCCCGGAAAAAGCTCTCGTCCCAAATTTGCATATTTTATGATAGTTTGTATATTTATTGCAACAATTTATAGTTTGGATTAAATTTGCATATTTTGGCCCAACTAAATTTGTTGAAATTGGAAATATAACCAATCAATTTTTTGAAGTTCTAAACGTTATCAAATGACTGCTTTGCATTGTGAAGCCGTGCATGGAAACTCGAATAATGGATTGAAGGGTTTTCAAACATTAGAATTCCAATTGAAAATAGTAATGGGATACAAGTTTTTACCCAAAAAAGGGGGGTAATGGAGACATAATGTTACCCACACAAGAAAAAACTTCTTTTTCACTTTGATATGTGTGTAATGAATCCCCTAATGTATGTAGTAGCGTAGCATGTACTAACCAGAATAATATTTACTTTGTGCAAAGGGTATTAACTATATATGCATAATTTTTACATTATCCCCATGTCTTAAACAAAATCTTTTTTCTTGATTTAAATCTCGATCTGCAATTGGAGAGACTTGAAGCAAGTCTTAAGGTAGATGGAAAACCTTATAAAAAGTATCTATTTCACTTGTGAAGATCTTGCGGAAAAACCATGATCGAGAGGCAACTTAGGAACTAAAAAAAAGAATGAGAGAAATATCATGAACTTTTTGTATTGTTGTTGTTGTTCAGAGAGTTCATATCGAAATTGAACTTTGATTGACTTACATGATTTGTCATTTCTAAGACTTGCAAAACCATATATACATATAATCATGCAAATAAATTAGAATTTTGAAAACGCTAATTAATCTTCAAAACAAATTTTCGAAGTTTGCAACCTTATTAAATTTCAATTTTCCAATCATTAAGTTGTGTATTCAAACATAAATATTGGGTTGAAGGGTTTTTTATGTATTAAAATCCAAATTAAATGTGGTGAAATCATTTAGCGAATCTTAACTTGAATAAAAGTACTTACCCAAAAAAAAGTAATGTATATTGCATAGCATGTACTAGCAAGAATAATATATGCTTTGTGCTAAAGGCATTAGCCATATATGCATAATTGAATTTTTACAATATTCCAATATCTCCAACGCAATCCTTTTTCCATGTTTTCAGTAATTTGTTTCATCCTTTTTTGGCCGTCACATCGAAATAATTTCAGAGCTAACACATTGAGAAAGGCCGAAGTAAATCAACACAAAAGGAAAAAAAGAAAGAGAGAGAGAGATTAAATGGTAAGTCATCAGTTGATAAATTAATTTTCATGGTATAAATGTTCACTAATTAAATATTTTGGTAGTTTAACTTTAATATTGTCATGTTGATACTGACTTTGGCATACTATACTTCAACTTCAACTTCAACTCAGTAATTCAAATAAGTTTATCTTGGATTTTGAAACCATCTATGTTAAGGTTCGATTTTGATCATTTGAATGATCTAGGCTCTAATTGGGAAAGTAAATCGGACAATAGAACTTCCAGAAAGGTTTGTAGTCCCCCAGAACTGATTGGCTAGTATTTTATAGAGTAATTTGGGTGAAATTAAAATGTTTCTCGACGAGGAATTTGTCGGAGAAGATGATCGGTGTTTTACAGTGTATGCGTGAATTCAATTGTGTGTGTGCAGTGTGAAAACACTATTTATACTGTTACATCAATTGAATCCGAATAATTCCTAGGCTAAGGGCTCTATTTGCAAATATCCCGGGGGGCGATATGCAAATACAGCTAGGGAGGATGGAGTCACGCATTCTCTCCTATGTTGAGCCAGTAGGGAATCATTCAATTGCATATCTGCAAATACAGATGCCTAAGTCAGAGCTCGAAAATATCATATTATCACAAGACTCGAGAGACTTCGCCTCGAGTAGTAGGTAAATTTTACATGGTGAATTATTGTTCGAGCTTTTAATTATATTGTATGTGTTTCGAGATACTTGGGGCTGCCAACCCCTCGAGCGTCCTGTGTTCCCTTACAGGATAAATTCTCGAACAGTCCATCTGGTACTGCAACTCAATAAAGCCCCTCGAGCTCGATACTCGGGGCTACCCTTATATTCACGTTCTGGTTATCTACCGGAATTCTAAAACTCTTGAAGAGCTGTAAGTAAGCCGATGTGGGAATCCCCATTATTCCTTGGAATTCTTACTATCTTTGAAGTTTGAGCTCTCTCAGAATTCGAGCTACTTCGAGCTCTACATTCGAGCTACATCGAGCTCTCTCAAACTTTGATATATTTCGAGCTCCCTGGAATTAAAGCTTTCTTGGAATTCAAATTATCTTTTGGAATTCTTATTATCTCCTGAACCTCAAATTGTTTTTTGGAGTTCGAGCACTCTCGAGTCTTCAACAACCTCAGAGTTCGAAAACTTGTTATTATTATTTCAGACGTGGTCTCGCACCACGATCTACATACTCGGGGCTCGTGTTGGCCATGGTATCTATTGTTGATATCAACCCATGGTCTTCTGATTATATTTACTCTCAAGCCGACCCTTGGCCCCTCGACTGAGCCACAAACGCACGCCAACAAACATCATCAAACTTTCGCCCCAAGGCACCAAAAGCATACTAACTGTCAAAGGTCGTAGGCTCCACCGCATTGGGATGACTAAATTCTCCTTTGCATTGTCGCTCCATGTGATGCGTGGGACGCCACAAGACCTCTGTCATTTGCCTACGACATTGAAAAATTAATATCCAGAATCTGCACTAGATAATCACTCCGTGCGATTCGTGGTACGCCAAAATAGACTTTTGTCATTTGCCTACGGCATTGACATGTAAATATCCAGAATTTGCATTAAATACCCGCTCCGTGCGATGTGGGAAAAACCACAAGACCTCTATCGTTTACACTTCGTAACAACACATAAAGTACTTGGAACCGAACCGGGTATCAACACTCTCGGATGACCAATTCCCCGAAGGGTAAACTTATCAACCTTACAACCCCTGTGGCCACTCTAACATGGATTTCTGCTATTCCTGAAATTCGTGATATGGTTTTCGAATATTTATCGGACTTCTGAAAACAATTCGTATCCGGAATACTTTACTCGATGAATATACTCGGGGCTCGATCCCTGAGAGTCGACTTCTCGTTATTATTGATATTCTAGCATGATGTGTAATACGCCACAATTTACCACTCGAAGCTCAATTCCCCTTTGGTCTAATGATTCAGACTATATGGAGCTCTTATGCTACCGTATATGTATGCACAGAACTCAGCTTTTCCTCTAGCCAACGATGTATATTGATGACTACTTGGATCTCTGTTGTTACCACATCATTATTCGAGGCCCGGTGCCTCACGAGGTATGCTACTTGTATTCCAATCTTTCATAAAGATTGTCTTTTGCTTCGTTACTTTTCGAACAGGTTGATGCACCTTCGCAAAAAAAGCTCGGCTATATTCGGACTTGAACCCCGATACATTCGTCGAAGTCACAACTCGATGAACTGATTTTGACTAACATGGTTTTACATAGGCTAGTCTCCATGAATCAATCAACTTGATCCGTGAAGACAAGGGGGCTATAGTTGTGGGTCAAAATCTCCATTAACAAATCAACGGTCAAGACCAACTTATAGCTCAAAAAGTGTTCTTCGAGGAAGTAGCTTAAAGCCGTCCCTTGAAGAAGTCTCTCAAATTCAAGTCTCGGAGAGCCCTCCCTTGAAGATTG
>AYJT01051358.1:0-10260 GCA_001278415.1 Ocimum tenuiflorum | reverse complement strand
TAAGATTCACAGTGTAGTGCAATCTCATTTTTTTAATTTTTTGTTTTTTATTGTGAATATGATGTATTATCTTACTTGTTTTTTATCACTCCCCTCAATATAATGTTTGTTACAAAGATAGAAACCTATCAGGCCCGAGTAAATTTAAATTCACCAGCACTAAAAAAGGTACAAATTAAATTGTTTAATATTTATTGAGATCACCCAAACAATGTTTTTAACTAGTGATCATAAACCAAGTATCCAATTAATTCAATAGAGTTTCAACCTACACGGATTTATTGAGTCGAACACAAAATATTAATTTTTTACTTAAGGATCATAAATCAAATATCCAATTGTTACGCTCGAATATCAACCTACATAGATTAAAATAGGACAACACATGCATATACGATATTCCTCATCAGACAAAAGTTTGATCCTTACTGCACATTAGACTTGTATAAAGATTTACTTGGTAATTGGTTCCTTCATTTTAAAAATATTGAAATTGAGAAAATCATTAGTGAAGTGAATGTGAAATATACTTGGAAACTACATGGCGAGTATGAAGAAAACTTCAAACGTTGAAGATGATTAACTTACACGTTTTAGTAAAATGATTAATTTAGTGGTTGGATAATTAAATTGGGCCTAATTATGTTCACAAATTCAATAGAGTATTTAATCAATCTTGATTGGATAATTGATAGGGTACTGAATTAATTTAACCATTAAACACAATTAGTTAATTGAATAAGGTAATATTAATTACCCCACTTTTCAATTCGGTGGGCAAACTGAAATATATATGAAACTGGTTTCAATTGAGTTATTTGATAGTTAAACCCATAATCATCTAATGATCCATTAGTGAACTCACTTAATTCTCCCTATACACACACGAATGATCGCAAAATCATTTTTATAAAACATGTAACGATTATAACAAATGCAATTGTGTTTCATCCCCTTAATTACATAATTGCATCCGAGTAAAACTATAAAATGGTACGGAAAAGAATTACAAATAAAGAGTTCTATATATAGTGGCAACAATTTCAGAAAAAAAAAATTAAATATGTTTACGGGGCTACATGCATGATACAATGCATGTCATTTAAGACTCCTAAATTAGAAAATAATGCCATGTTACCAATATTTTAAAAAGGTAGGTTGATAATTTTTATCATAGACGAGATTTAGACGTTGATGGATATCTTCGCTAACCAATGAATCTTCCATCTTATTACGATTTTAATATATTACCACTGCATCCTTGGCTATAAATTACTACAATTCATTCATGTCTTTCCAACAATGCCAGTTCAAATTAAAATTAGAATTCAAAGAGAATTTTATGCGTTGATACTTATATTTTCCTTTCGAAAAAAGGAAACATTTCATTATGTTAAATATTTATGTAATAAAGTACATAATGGAGGAATCAAATTGACTCCAAATAAAACTAGATTATCAGTTACAAGGTTTATGTTTCTTTTCATATGCACTATCTCCTTAATTGAATCCTTTTTTACTTCAGCGATGATGTATACCATGGCGAGGATGTCTCAAAGCATCTAAGTAGAACTTTGTTGGTTCTACCCATATCTTTAAACTTAAACCTATTCTAAATTAATCAAGGTCCTCTAAATTAAATTGGCGACATGCCAAAAAGAAAAAAGAAGGATCATAGTGGAAGTTAGACGTATGGGAAGAACTCTAAAAAAAATGTTTTTAGAGAAAATTGGAAAATGATTTTGGGTCGTAATTGATTTTAAATATGCATATTTTATATTTAATTTATATATATAGTGCTAATTTTCTCATCCTTTTCGTAATTTAATATTTTTGTTGATTATTTTTCTCAACTTAACAAAATAGTCTAAATGAATGGAATTATTGTTCAAATAATTATACCTTATGTATTATATTTTGAACTATTCACTAACTACGACTTATTAAAATTTATAATATTATACATTTGTCATAATTGTTTGTATAATTTAATAGCATAGAAGGATAAATGGGATATGGATTGGCAAATTGCACAGCAGCAAGGATGCAGCGGAAATCCCCACCATCCATCAAGATTTTGATTTTGCTTTCTTTTCCCTTGTTTTGATTTTCTGCGGTTTAAGATTACCACAACATTTTTTTACCGTGCAAGCCATGTCAGGGGATTCAAATCCGGAAAAATGATCCGAGAATATACGTGTGTGTATTATTTCAATTTTTTTTGCTTATTCCATAATTTGTATGAGTAGGAAATTAAAGTATGGAGTACTTGTCAATAATTTAAGTAATGTTACATCAGGGATCCCGACCGCTACTCCGAATCCCCTGTTACACATTGTGTTACATTGTTTGTATTATTGACAAGTATACAAATCAAGCGAAATTAATTATAGTAGAATCTTTCTTTATTAACGGCGTGATTTATCTCCATTAATTTCTACACTTATCAATAATCTAAACAATGCAACATAATGTGTAACATTTTTGTGTAAAGGGAGATTGAGATCGATTGCCAGTTTCACCTTTATGGCCACCTACTCGCATTGACGCTGACCACACTTACCACTGCTCGAGTCAAAGCAAGACCAATTGGCAGACCCGGAGAAGGGCAAACAAGTCTTTAATAGACGGAGCGAGTGTCAATCACGTAAATAACCCAGAAAAGGCGGGTAATAAGTGAAAGCAACATGCTACGCTGTTCACGACAAACAATATTATATTGGAGAAGGAGGACGACGTATGTGAGCGGCCCCACACTCACCCTCCCATGTCAATAAATCCTTTTTCTCTGGTCCTTTGCTTCCATACTTCCCACACATACACACACTCTCTCTCATCACTCAACTCAAGTACCATTAGATCTGAGCCTACATATCCAGCAATCCCACCCGCCGCCAGCATTCCGGTAGCTTTCATCTTCATTGCACCTTCCTCTTCTCTATTTTTGTGTGCCTTTGAGTGCTGCCTCTGAAAAAATCTCCCCATTTGATCGGAATTTACTGGATTCTGTGTGTTGAATGTAGTGTGTGGTGGTTCTGGATTCGATGCGCATTTCTATGGATGAGCTGGTGTTTTGTGGTTTATTGATTTTCTGAGGGTTTTCTATGGTTTCTTTACTTGGTTTTGATTGAAGTGTAATTGAAACTTGAGCCAATGCTGTTTGAAATCTATATCTATTTGTTCGTAGGTTTTTCTTTCAATGGATCTCGTTACTTTTTTTTGCGCGATGTTACTAAAATCAAGTATTTGCGCGTCAGTGGTTGTTTATGTGAAGTTTTTTTTTTTCGTCTTGAATCTTTTCAAGAAGTTGTACGGATTTTATCTGATTTTGTGAAGTCTTGTAATATGTTGAAAGCATTTCTATTGTTAATGGGATCCGGCTCTCACGCGGCAGCTTGGCTTGCTTTGAATTTCTGCCTATTTCAATTTTTGTTAATAATGCTGCTATTGACAATATAATTCTGAGTTCTGATATCCTTAAAAATCATGTCTATTTTTTAATCAGTGTTGGTGATTTAAAGTGATCTTCTTTTTATTTATTTACGGTTTTGTTCATGATTGGCATGTTGGGTAGTCGTCTACCAGAACACGGTGAAATTCAAGATTCATCCTTTCTCAGGTTATTTTTTAGCTACTGTGGAATGGCATCCGTAGAAGCAGAGAATCCTATTACCGAACAGATCACATGTGGATCTTTGCTGCATCAACTGCAGGCAATCCGCTTTTATACTCTACTTGTGCTTTCTGTTTCAGTTACATTGAAGTTGTTGCATTCTGACAAAGATATTCTTTTCGGTGCAGCAAATTTGGGATGAAGTTGGTGAAAATGATGAGGAACGAGACAAAATTCTTCTTCAGTTAGAGCAAGAGTGCTTGGATGTATACAGGAGAAAGGTTGATCTGGCTGTGAAATCTAGAGCACATCTTCTTCAGACATTAGCAGATGCTAGAGTTGAACTCACCAATCTCTTATCAGCCCTTGGTGAAAAGACTTATATTGGAATTGTAAGTGATGCAACTGATGACATTCGATAATGTGGGAAGTGACGCATTTTATAAAATTCTAGATGTGATAATAACTCGAGAAATAGCTTACCCTGAATAGAATTTGTGTAATTTTTTTATGGTGTGGAAGAGTATCTTAATCAGTTGAATTACCATGTTGCTTTTGTTTACTTTTGCAGCCAGAGAAGACGTCAGGAACGATCAAGGAACAGCTTGAAGCTATAGCTCCTGCTCTGGAAAAACTTTGGGATCAGAAGGACGAGAGGATAAAAGAGTTTTATGATGTTCAATCACAAATACAGAAGATTTCTGCAGAAATTGCTGGAACTAGTGACCAGGTGGAGAGTCCAACAGTTGACGAGTCTGATCTATCAGTAAAGAAATTAGAAGAGTTTCATGCTCAGCTTCAAGATCTTCAAAAAGAAAAAGTAAGTACTTTTAATTATCTGAATTTAGTTCATTAGGTGCTGTTGGCCTGTTTCTCTAAGCAGTGAACTTTCCTTGGTTTGTTTTGTTTTCAGAGTGACAGGCTGCACAAGGTTCTTGAATTTGTCAGCACAGTTCATGATCTTTGTGCTGTCCTTGGAATGGACTTCTTTACTACTGTCACAGAAGTGCATCCAACCCTAAATGACTCCACTGGTGTTCAGTCAAAAAGCATCAGCAATGACACACTTTCTAGTCTGGCGAAGACTGTTTTAGCATTAAAGGAAGACAAGAAGCAGAGATTACAAAAGGTTATAACGTTTGAATGATTTTTTTATAGTGAATGTAATGCAGTCATCCTATTGACATGGGTTAAATGAGATACACATAATCACTAATTCATTTGATGGGAGATTCTCCTCGTTTGCTGTCGCATTAAACTGATTGTTTAAGCTGATTGTGGCATTACCTTTCTTATGATTAAAACTCCATTTCAGGTGTAGATTTCTCAATTTCAGGCAATTGGTCTCACTTTAATTTTCTTTTCAATTCTTCTTTTTGTTCGAGTGGGGGTTAAGATAACATTGTCTTTCACTGATACTGAAGAGCTTATGTATAAGAATTTCTTTTAGTTACAATTCTCTTCCCTTTTGCATGATCTTCGGTGCCTTTGTTTTAACATTGATAGCTTTATTGCTAGTTTTTGTTTCTTAGGCATGTAAACGGTATCTATATTCATTACCCTAGCTGTACCATGTAAAAATTAACTCTCAACTTTTGACTCATGTCCAGCTACAAGAATTAGCAACCCAGCTAATTGACCTTTGGAATCTGATGGATACTCCTCCAGAAGAACGCAGCCTATTTGACCATGTTACTTGTAATATTTCAGCTTCAGTGGATGAAGTTACTATTCCTGGGGCTCTTGCTTTGGACCTCATTGAACAGGTATGTTGATTTACTTTACCTGTTGAATGTTGTATGGCATAGAGAATTCAATCATCACCTGATTCAATTAGTTCTGTTTTTTGGTAGGCTGAAGTGGAGGTTGAGAGGCTTGATCAGCTAAAAGCTAGCAGAATGAAGGAAATTGCTTTTAAGAGGCAATCTGAGCTTGAGGAGATATTTGCTCATGCTCATATTGAGATTGATAGTGAGGCAGCTCGCGAAAAAATTATGTCACTCATTGATTCAGGGAATGTCGAGCCTGCAGAGTTATTGGCCGACATGGATAATCAGATACTAAATGCAAAAGAAGAGGCTCTTAGCAGGAAGGAGATATTGGATAAGGTTGAAAAATGGATGTCAGCTTGTGAAGAAGAAAGTTGGCTTGAAGATTACAATAGGGTAATTGCTTTCTAGGACTCATTCCTCTTTGACTCTCTCTTACATTTAATTTGTCTATACCTGCTTGCTGGCTATCAAAACTCGAAGAAAAAAAAAATATAATTCTATTGCATAGTACTTATAAACATATGGAACTCACAGTGAGAATTTTCCAAAATCATTATTTGTTATGTTGAGGTGTCAGTTCTTTATCAATTATTTTAATGCTTCTGATAAGTAGTCATTAAAGGAAGCAATCAGTGGGTTGATGCAGTTGCCAAAGTTGAGTATGTGATTGAATCACATGAGTGGTAGCTCTACCAAACATGCAATTTAGTTAGATATAAGGCTTCCTCAATTTATGCTAGATGTATGGCCTAACTATGTTCCCGGGTTTGTTTTGGTGTTTTCTTTCACTTACATCTTTCAGACACACCAATTTCATCACCCACCCTGGTATTTTTTCAAGGCTTATACTAACTTCATTGTCATGTCATTGGATAATCATATCAAACTGATTTTTGATTGATGCTATTCTCTTTCATTAATTGATTAAAAATAATACTCTAGGTAACGCGTATTGGTAAAAGTTCCTGTCAAACTACATCTGCTTTCTCGTTCACTGGGATGATTCCACAAAACTTGATTAGTTGGAACTTATATTAAGAATTTCTTTTGTCAAAACAGGATGATAACAGGTACAACGCTACCAGAGGTGCTCATTTGAATCTGAAGAGAGCTGAAAAGGCGCGAGTTCTGGTTAATAAGATTCCGGGTACTTCACGAACTGTATAGCTATTTAAAATGTTCAGTACTATGATTTTCGACGGACACTGAAGTTAGATGTGGCATAGACCACTTTCTACGGAATAGTGAAATATAGGGGGATAACAGGTGCATCTGTTTCCATCTTAAAGGGAACTAAAATTATCACTATCCTAGCGCGTAGGACCCGCTAGAATTTAATTTATCCATGACTTTTTTCAGGATTTTCATTTCTGAAGGTTTACCCTGGCCTTAGGTTACAGCACAGGCCAATTAGTAACCTTGGCAGATCTGTCACCCGATAAGTGGCTGCGGCTAATTCTGTTGGCACTTCAGTGTCCTTCCAACTAATTCTTAGCTGTCTAGAGCTATAAGATGGTGCCAAAACATACTTATTTGTTTAACCAAAACAACTTCAATTGCAGATCCATGACGGATTTACTTCTCATTTTTTTAGTACAGTAAGGCATAGGAAAAGCAATGATGCTACACATTTTTATTTTATTTACTCATTTATCAGTTTGAGAGTATCCTACATATTGATTTGGATCCACATTAGCTAGTTAAGTTCTAGAAAGTATAAAGTCGGACTCAGATATGTACCCATAATTGATACACTAAACCCAGATCAAGCAACACATATGCTCAAATAGTTGCATAGCGCTTTAGGTTATAGGAAAATCAACCAAAAATATTTTGTTCTTCTGGTTTCTATTTATCTGTTGGATCCTTATCATGCTTTATTTATTTTGTATGGCTATGTTGTAAGAAATAATGTGTGATATTTGCTTACTCAACTTCTTTTTTCTGCCTTTCACCAGCCCTAGTCGATAGCTTAGTTGCAAAAACTCGTGCCTGGGAGCAAGACCGAAGCATTACATTTACCTATGATGGTGTTCCTTTACTGGCCATGCTAGATGAGTATGCAATGCTGAGACAAGACAGGGAAGAGGAGAAGAAGAGACTGAGGGTAAGCCTAGAGCACGGTCGTGGTTGCTCCGGTACAACCTTTTATTTATCCGATTCTGTGCGATTGCAGGATCAGAAAAAGTTCAACGAGCAGTACAACAAAGAACATGAAACAGCGTTCAGTGCATCGCCAAGCCCAGCTCGACAGCCGGGCACAAAGAAGGTGGTTGGAAGCCGCACGAATGGAGGTTCGAACAGGCGGCTGTCGCTGAATTCTCATCAGAATGGTTCGAAGTCGATAAATAGAGATGGGAAGAAGGCAGTTGCCCCAGTGAACTATGTGGCCATGTCGAAAGAGGATGCAGTGTCCCACGTTTCTGGGACAGATCCCCTTCCTAATACACCCTAGGCATATTGCTAGTTTTGTTATGTATGAATTTAATTAATTAATGTATTATATGATGTTTAAAATACTGGAATAGTCATGAAGGATGTATGAGGGTAGAGACCGTGTAACGTCAGTCAGCTTATTTCAACTATTAACTGCGACTTGATAAATTTCGAATCACTTCTCGTTGGTTGTTGTCCGTGGAAACCACACCAGCGTGTGTTGCCATTATTTTGAAAACGTGAATTCTTTCAATGGAAATGCAAGGGGTGGTTATTAAAATATTTATAAAGTGTCTAGTCTGTATATGCTACTAATGAAATGATGTATATATTTGCACGCGCATACGAATTTTTTTTATTAAGTAATTTTTATATAATACGGAAAACTATAATGATTTTTTTTTTGTGTGCATGAATAAGTTTGATAAATAATGTTAAAATAATTAAATATAACTATATTGTAGGTATATATATAATTACAAATTTCATGATGGATAATATTAAATAAAAATATGTTTACATTATTTTGGAGTTTGATTTTTATTGCTTTTGTGATTAGATAACATATCATAGTTATTTATATAATTTCAGGAGATATTGTACTAGGTAATTGTTTGACGACTTGCGATCAAAATGACAGAAAACAATCCAAACCAAGTACATGGGCAGAAAATAACATATAAGGAGCAAATGATAATTGATTGAGAGAAAATAAGCAAGAGAACAATTTAGTAAGATATTTAATCTACTAGTTTTACACGCGGGGGCGATGTGCGTTCGAACATTAGTGAGATATAAAGTTATAAATACATTTATACATAATAAAGCATATACAAAGTGGTGAACTTTGTACAAGAAGAGGAATGAACTAAAAATGAGTTCAACTCTAGCTAGTGAGATTCTCACTTTAACACAATTGCTATACTTTTTTGGAATCTAGTTAAAGAAGAGCTTTAAACTATTCTTGAGAATGATAATGATTTGAAAAGTCGAAGTCTTGCTCTTGGTTTGGTTGATGAAATGAAAAGTTATGAATTTGTGTTCATTGGTCAATTAATGAAGCACTTAGGGAATGACGAATATATATTATCATATGTTTTACAACATAAGTAGGGGTGTGCATTCGATCGGTTCGAATAAAATTCGAACCCATGCCAACCATCCGAAAATTTTTACAGCCGAGCACCGAACCGACCATCGCCCCCACAAAAATGGACGGTTGGAATTCCACTCAGAAGCCAAAAATGAAAAGCAAAAAGACACTTGATAACAAGATTAAAAGATATCCAATAGTAGCAGAAAGTTTTTGGGTCGGTGAGTGAAAATAAATGATTGTCTATACCAAAATAAATATTACAATTTTCTAATAATCTCACTGGCTTTGAGTACTACATGTACAAATCTATTGAACTCGAAAATTATATAATAAGAAATGAAATATAAATAACGTAATGCGGTGTTGCCAAGCAACAATGGCGACGGATTGGGGTGCTGCAGGGTGGGTGTTTGAGACAGAAACATATTTCGATTCGAGTCACACAGAATTGATGAGATTAGTTATATTCGATTTTTTCCTTTTTCTTTTGTAAAAGAATAATAGGCTTCACAATTTATTAAGATATAAACACGTTTGGGCTTTGCAGACTAATTCGACATATTTGTTATGATGCCCGATCACCCATCAAATTTTAATTCGGTTAGTACCCAACTGATCAAAAATTAACCCACCAAAATCAATTCATTTAGTCGCTTTGGTCGATTTATTCGGGTTAAACATAAGAATCAAAATATAGGCCTTGATGTATAATTGGTTAAAGTATTAAAAGATGATTTAGGAGAAATTATTGGACGAAGTCACTAAATTTGTGAAATTTCACAACATGATATTTTCGTGCCGAGCATGGAAGACATCATTCCAAGTCAAGAAAAGAAAGACTGTTGATGGCCAAAAAATGATCCATCTTCACCATTTTTGTATGGATTCACAGCATGATATTTTCGTGCCGAGCATGGAACACATCATTCCATGTCAAGAAAAGAAAGACTGTTGATGGCCAAAAAATGATCCATCTTCACCACTTTCGTATGGACATTTTTTTACAGGTACTTTGTTTTCATTTTATATGAATTTTTTAACTATTAATTATTATTGTTATTATTATTATTTTGTATAATGTTAGGTTATTGATATTATCTGTCAAGAAATAGATAATCGTTTTAGTGAATTAAATTTAGAGTTGATTACATGTATAACATGCTTTGATTCAAGCAATTCATTTCCGAAATTTGATGATGACAAAATATTTTGTCTTGCTAGAGTTATATTGAGAAGATTCTCTAGATATGTTCTATCTAACTTAAGGCCATAACTTCACACACACTACCGTTGTGCTTTCTCAAAACGGGCTTTGATAATCGGTCTATTTGCATCTGTTTTAA